>JAJHUR010136342.1:0-48233 GCA_027495735.1 Lutjanus campechanus | reverse complement strand
AGGCGGCTCTGCCCCTTTTTATAGAGTGCATCTGTGTTAAGGGACCGGTCCAGCTTGTTGTCCAGGTGTACACCAAGATATTTATAATTTGTTACCACCTCGATGTCCATTCCACAAGTGTTCACAGGCTGAAGAGGGGGCTTGGATCTACGGAAATCAATGACCATTTCCTTTGTCTTTGAGGTGTTTAGTATGAGGCAGTTTTTATGACTCCAGTCACTGAAGGATTTTATCAAATCCCTATATTCAGATTCCTGTCCATTCCTTATACAAGCTACAATAGCAGTGTCATCTGAGTATTTCTGGATGTGGCAGGACTCAGAGTTATATTTAAAGTCTGCTGTACAATGTGAACAGGAATGGAGCCAGGACAGTCCCTTGTGGAGCCCCTGTGCTGCTCATTAATGTCCCAGAAAAACAGTTCCCCAACCTGACGAACTGTGGCCTTTCTGTCAGGTAATCTGTGATCCAGGAGACAAGGGAAGAAACCACTCCCATCTCTATGAGCTTGTTTTTGAGTATGTTGGGTTGGATGGTATTAAATGCGCTTGAAAAGTCAAAAAACATAATTAACTAGGCCTATATATATAATATATTCATATAAATTTAGTTAAGAAGTGCTTTGATTGCTCAAGATATAACACCAGTACAATGTATTGAAACCTGAACATTGTAAGTAGAATGGAGAAGTCCTGTCAAGAAGGTTTGGTGATGCAAGGATCTCCTGAGCAAGTAAAGCAAATATTTATTTATGTTTATGGTTTCATGGTTTTGTCTGTTTTGGATTTGTGTTGTTTGTAACTGGTCTTTTTCTTTTCCTTATTTTGTAATCAAAATGTCAAAAAAGTGCAAAGTCAGAATGCTACTTTTAGGTGCAGGAATCCAAGCAACCACAAGGTGTCACCATTGGGCTTCTAATGCATTACTACCACTGACATCCCACTTGTTGTCCCTTTGTTTTCAATCAGAGTCATCATGTGGAGATGTCCTCATTAGTGGCCTACGAAGATTCAGAATCAGAGGATGATTCTCTCGATCAAACGGAGGAGGGAGCAGCAGCCTCTGTCCAGACACAATCTTGTGAACAAAAACAAGAAGAAGTCAGGGTGTGTAATTTCTCTGAGGTGACACCGGACCCTCACAGCTTCACACCTGACCCTGACAGGTCAATATTGGAATATCATGGAAGTATCTCAGAAAGAAGCACTTCTTCACAACACCAACATTCACAGCCACAGGCCTGTTTTGACTGGGAAAGAAAATATTGCAGCAATGTTGCAACACAAGAAAAACATTTTAGAGATACTACAGCTCCTCTGGGTTTACATGCGACTCAGGGGAAGATCTCACTACTGCAGACTCTTCCTGACTTGCCGCAAAGCTCGGGTGATGGGTTGAAACCAGCAAAAAGACATCACACTGTCCCATCTGGTGTCAGACCGTACATCCCCAAGAGACAGAGACTTGCCACTTCAGTAGAGACAGTCGACCCAAAGTACCCAGCAGCGCAAGTCGCAGGGAATCAGACCAGGGAAAGCCAAATTCTTTCAGAAGTGTCGTCGAGAGTGAAGCCATATCTTGCACAGAAGCGCGGCGCTGCAGGCGTACCAAGGAGGCTTCTGATGAGCCTGGGGGGCCACCAGGGCCCAGTCAACACAGTGCAGTGGTGTCCTGTGCCTCATCTCAGTCATTTGCTGCTGTCTGCCTCCATGGATAAGACTTTCAAGGTATGATTGCTACAATAAGACTCACTGACCCCCAGAAATGATGCACAGTGATACTTAGCTTTGAACTCTATGAAATCAACAAAGAAGGGATTCAGTGTCTCTGTAGCATAATCTTCCAACAATGTAGGCCTTCATAATTCTTACTTTATTTAAACTGACTGTAACACTTGATTTGAAGGTGAATGTCATAACCATGGCATGGCACCTGCGTTGAACATAAAGGTGTCTTCATGAATGTTTATGACTGTTGTTATTAAGTGTCATTTGGTCAAATATGCACCTTTTAGTGCCAAATTGACATTGTTTTTGATACCTTTATTATGACAACTTGAAATTAAGCTTGACATTAACCAAGACAACGTAACCTGTCAATGAAACTATTCAGCTTTATGTTATAACATTACATTACACTGTCATATGTGGTTGGTTTTGACACTGGCTGTCATGAGACCATTGTAAGTGTCATGAATATTTTCTTTGACTTCGAGTAAAGTGGTACCATTTAAACTTGATATAAATATGTCGTTAAATATTATAAGGCCAGTTTGATGACAGAGTACAGCTAGTTTTCTTGTTGTTAAAGTAGGCTAACTGCCTGTCCGCTGTTATCTATAGCTGGTGTTAGCTTGTTAGCTTAGTAAGTCCTGGAGCTAACCACCTAATTAGATGAAACAGCCCTGGGGTGCAGGAGCCAAACCCAGCATGAAAACCACCTTGGAACAGTTTTTCCTGTCGTCGAACTGGCCACCATTGCTCTCAGAGACTCATAATAATATGATAACAGTCACTTTCAAAACCAGCCACATATTGAAGCATAATGTAATATTAAAACATGAAGTTAAACAGATTCTTTAAGTTTCACCATATCAAGTTGTCATGACAAAGATATTGACAGGTTATGTTGCCATCCTCATGACAGGTCTCACACACAAAAAAAAAAAAAGATGAGAAAACTCATAATTTCAAGGCAGCTGGCTTCACTAGGTATTTAGGTTTTCAGTGAAACTCAGACTCAGTGTTTTGAAATAAACTAGAACATATTTTGCCGACCTATGATCTTTTGTCAAGATAATTTCTTTTTCTTCTTTAGATAAACTCTGATCTTTGAGTTTTAGAAACTCAAACTTTGAAAATTTCTTCATTTCAAAGTTTGTTCACAGTGAGTAAATATATAATAATATCATTATATGGGTGTTCGAGAATTAAATGATTGCAACTGAAAATATTAAAGTATTAATCACTGAACATTTTCACTTGAATGTATTTACTCAACAATTTTTGAAATACTTTTTCTAAGACTAAGATTAAAGTTCTTTTAGGAACAAAAGTAAATCATCTCAACAAAATATTATAGCTTGGTAAACTTTTTTTAAGTTTATTTTAAAAGTTTGAGTTTGATTCAAAACTTTAAAATGTAGTGCATTGAAATCATGAGTTTTCTCAACTTTTTATTTTTTTTTACAGTGCATGACAGTTATGACAGTGTGGGTGAGAGAGGGTTTTATGCACACCCCTTCAAATAAAGTGTTGCCAAAATGATTTATGCAATTCAAGTTTTATTATCATTCCAGTGTTTTTTTCCAGGTCATTAAATTTGTCTCTCTTTCTGAAGCTGACTGCTGCATATATCCGTGGTGGTTTGGAACAGTTTTTTTTTTTTTTTTTGTTATCAGAAGAAAATCCATTTGTCAGCATAGTTTCAGGCAGGTGCTGAAGTGCATGAGGCAGGTCTAAGGGGATAATCACTCACCTGACATTCAGTATAATTGGCACAGCGTAACAGGCAGTGAGATAATATCTGCCCTGCTGCCTCAGTTTATAGATGTACCACAAACCACTTTCTTTAGAATCATATCTGTCACTGTCAGTTGAATGTATGTCAAGACCCGTGGGATTTCCTACCTCTTTCTTTCTCCGTCTCTTTCTCTCTTTCTGACTCCCCTCCTCCCCCTCCTTTTCTGTATTTCACACCAGGAAACAATCCCTTATTTCCCTACTGTAAAGGTCAAGTCATGCAGGTGTCTGCCAGTGGCTAAATATTTCTATCCCAGTGCGAAACCACGTACCCCACCTATATATCCTTAGAGGACTCTGAATAATTAATAATTTAAATATGCATGAGACCATTTGCATAATCATATAAGTGCAGCAGTATGGCAGCCTCCTCTTTTGGCACCTGGAAAGGGCGGTTTGGAACAGATGGTGGAGAGGAGGGGAGGAGAAGACTTGGTTGTTTGTATGCAAGGATTTCTCTTCTCAGTCTGTGAAACCAAGAGATAGAGGAGCATATGAAATACCCTTACTTATCTGTGCACATGTCTGCTGAGCCATTTTACTCCATTTCAAAGGATGATTTCCAACAGGTCATTTTTTTCCCAGAATGGCAGGATTATGAGATGATATGGAGATTTTATTCTCCGGTTAATCCTGATCGTGTAAAAATCCTCATTATTATTCAGTCCTAAAACAAAATTAAAACTTATAAGAATTCCTTGACTTAAGAAGATGACATATATAAATGTTTTAAAACAGTAAGAGCTAAGGCTTATTCCAACAAAATGATAAATATTTTAAAGTAATCTGTTTTTTCCAGATAAGCAGATGTACCTCTCATTTACCTTTCATTTTATGTTTAAGTAAGTGGCAGAGAATAGGGATATTGTTTGATTAAAGTTATTTATTGCAGCAATAGAAATTTCTGGTCACGTAATAATGATTTTTTTATGCCATGGTCGTCAAGAACATTGTTTGACTGGCAGGTTCATTTAGATTGCATAATGATCCAGATATATGTATATATATCTGTGTGTATATGTGTGTGTGTGTGTGTGTATACATATGTGTGTGTATATATATATATATATATATATATATATATGTATATGTGTGAGAGAGAGTTTGATACTTTTGTGCTTGTACTTAAGTAAGATTTTTAGCACAGGATCTATATTTGTAATTCGTATTACATTTCTACACTGTGCTACTACTCAAGTAAAAGATCTGAGTTCTTCTTCCACCACTGTCAGGGTATCCTGATATACTGGCACACGTGAAAATGTTACTCTGTTTATGTGATGTTATTTATTTTCTTGTTTTAATGGCTTCTTGTCGTACATTATTGCTCACTTATTGACATACTGTACAGCTGTATCGATTATGTCTTTCAGCACTCTGACAGCAGCTATTCTTTTCTCTATGTGAAGACAGAGAGGGGACACACTCTATGAAGTCTTAACACTTTCCTCTTTGTGCTTTGTGTTTCTTCACCAACACCCTTCAGGCTTCCTCCTTCTCCTCCTCCTCCATCCTGTCTGTCAGCTCCTCAGAGGCAGAGACTCAGACTATTATTATTCTAGCCTGTTTGCAGCTGTTGTCACCATGGCTACGGCAGGTGTAAGGCAGCAGTTTTAAGTTGATAACACGAATACCAATTTAGTTTTAATTACCGAGAGTCATTTAGGAAGCAGATTACCCCAATGAGTCATCTGCAAGGATCTGCTCTGCGTGTCTGTTAAGTGGCCGGTGAAATTAAAGGGGATGCAAATAAACAAGCGCTCATTTTCACCCATGCTGAGGTCCCACATTGTATGGGATTATTGCTATTGTGTGTGCATTGAATAGTGTTGTTATGGTGAATATCATTAGTGCTGTCATGCATTGGAAACGGGGCTTAAGCAACAAGCCACTTTGTCAGACTTGTTATGGAGAAAAGTCTTTGTGGAGTTGAATGTTTTGTGACTATCAGTTGCTGTATAACAGATTTTCATGTTGCCTTGAGATGGCAGTGTTTCCCTAACCCTAAAATCATACAGAGGAACAGCATATCCTGTTGCACAATGAGCAAGAATATTTGTAATAAATGGTGCGCTTCAATATTTAGCTTTCTGCAATTAACAGTGTGACTGTCTGGTATATTTTTTTTCACCCTGGAGGCATCTCTGGCATTCTGTTTGTTAAACCACTGCCTGCCGGATTGATATGTCACTCTACCCTCGTCCATCGTTTTTCCCCCTCCGCCTGTGTCCTGCGGGAGCTGTGGTACAGAACTTCTCAATGTGTTTCTTATGCCGTATGAAGGAGTCATCTTTAATAATGAAACACAGAGGGAGAGGCAGAGAGAGATCTGCAGTGCGCCACAGATCTTCAAAGTTCCTCTGTGGCCCTGTCAATGCCGGGGAAGCAAAAAGTACTTCATCATTAGAGTAATGTACCTCACCTCAATGGGCACCAGACCAGGCCACCCGCTGGATTTCAGGCTGGGCTTCAGGGGAGGTTGAGGTTTTCTCTTTTTGCCACGTCTGAGAGAAAATCACACTCTTCATCAACAGGACGTGTAATGAAAAGCATGTCACAATATTGACCAGCCTGTGTGCCAAGTGATCTTGAAGCACAGAGCAAAAACACCCCAGCAAAGCCAAAATCAACAATAGAACAATCTGGCAGATCAACACCTCATTCATAAATCACTGTCGGCTTTTTTTAGGCCTCGTTATTCGCACCATGATATCACATTTCAAACCAGTGAGCTTTCAGATAGTGTAGCCATGGCAGTCACAACCATCAGAAGGCAGCTGGGTGCTTTTTCTCTTCTGCTCTGTGTGTAATCTGCGAAACCTCTGACAATATGAAACCATTAAAGCCATTAGACCCCCCGGGGAATTGATATACAGGCACACTCAAAGGTAATTAGCTTGATTAATTAATTATAAAGGTTGTTTTTGCTTTTAAATCCAGCAAATAAGCCTGATTTGTGTACGTATTATGCCAATCTATCCAGCGGCACTTTGCCGAGTAATTCCATTTTGTTTCATAACAATTGAATTTAGACAAGGAAGGCTTAGATGATATCTTTGTCAGCTTTGAAAAAGAGACAGACTGCATTCACAGTCACAATTCTCATTCACACAGGAAAAATTTTCAAGGCCAGAGGACACATTACATTTATCGTTTGCAAATGCATGGCAGAAAAACTTTGTTTCTTCATTTCAGTGGGCGACAGCAGTGGCCGCCAAAGCAGGCCTGGACAGTTTGATTCTCTGTAAACTGCCTTGAAATCTTGTACAAAGCATTCAGGTCCTTTCCTCTTGTATGTTTGAAGCGCTGTGTGTCAGTGCCGTCTGATGTCACCTCTTTTTCACCGCTTCTCTCTGTCGTGTTCATTTCATCTGGTGTTTGTTTGAGGTTTAAAGGCTGCAGGGGTCAGCATCAACTTTTAACCTGTTAGCACACCTACACTACCTTTTATCTTTCATTTCTTTTGTATGTCAGTGATGTGACGAGTCAAAGCAACATACAAAGACTGCACAAATTACTGATATAACCTCTTCTGTATTTGACAATTTAGACTAATTAATCAGTTCCTGAGAGTTCAAGTTGTTCTACATCAGGGTTTCCCAAACTTTTTCATGTCAAGGGCCCCCACAATAGATGCACATAAGACCACAGATCCCCAATTTGAGAGGATAAAGAGATGAAGTCAAAATTCTCTGATCTCAGCTTATTAAATGTGAGTATTTTCAGATTTCTTTACTCCTCTATGACAGTTAGCTTAATATCTTTGAGCTGTAGGCAAAACAAGACATTTGAGGACATCACCTTGGATTTGGGAAGCAGCGATTGACATTTTTCAGCATTTTCTGAAATTGTATGGACCAAATAACAAATCGAGTAATCGAGAAAATAATCGACAGATTAATCAACAATGAAAATAATCATTGGTTGCAGCCCTATTATTAGATTTGAAGATAATTAAGTCTTCATACTTAAAAGGGTTGTATGAGATTTAAAAAAGATCTAATTGCGATTATTTTGACTGATATTGCAGTTGCAATGATATGATTTGTTGACCAGGACATCTTTGCATCACAACAATATGTGATTTAAAATAGTATTATGACAGGCAGTTTGCCTTTTTGGCAAACATTGTATCTTCTGAGTTTAGAAAATTGCAGTAGGCCATATTGCAGTTTTGATAAAATTTGGATTAACTGCTCACTTCTAGATAAAACTAAAATATTCTATTCCTCCTTTTGCTGGGGACCCCCTATGACCCACTCAAGGACCTGTGTTGGTTCCTGGACCCCAGTTTGAAAACCACTGTTTTATAGCAACTAGATTCTCACTAGTGGTGGTACTCCCTCCCACTAGTGATACAAGGAGGAATTTAAGGAAAAACATAATTAAGTTAAATCAATACATTTAAATCATAATCAAAATGTGACAAAATTTCAAATGAGATTGCTTTCCTGTAATATTTTTGTTTCGATATCAGGCTGCTACATGTTTATATTCATGCATGTAGCACCATCCATGATTTGTTATGAGCTGAATTGTGATGGCAAGCTTTAAAGTGGAGATAAAATGAGGAGACTGAAAATGAATGTACATGTGTGTAAAGGGCTGCCCTTTGCATTGTATGAGAGCTGTGTGGAAGAGTTTAAGTGCCAGTTCCCTTGCAGTGTGGTTGTGGCTGACAACAGTCAACAATAAGTAATCTTCTTATTAGGAATAAACCTGCTTCCTGCATGAACTGTCCATAGCAGAAAACAGTAGGCCTACACTACTCTATTTTAACCTCAGTACTAATTAATGGTGGTACTTAAGGAGCCTAATATTTCTGAGATGATACACGGTGTAGTTTGAGAAACACTGCTATAGCACATACTGTGTATTGCATTCAGTACATATATAAAAGCTTCCTTCCAGAACTGTGCACAGTCAGTAAAATGACTTTGTTGCTGCAGTCTTGGTGTATTTGTGACTTTGGCTTGATTCGATGTGCCCATGTCTGGCAGGTGTGGGATGGAGCAGAGAGCGGGCGATGCCTGAGGGTTTACACCTGCCATTCGGGAGCTGTGCGTGATGCCAGTTGGACCCCCTGCGGGCGACACCTTCTCACTGGCTCATTTGACAACTCGACTGTGATCACAGACGTAGAGACAGGTGAGCAGCGGCAACATTTCTTTCTGTAGGTCCGATGAGCACAATGTCTCATAACAAACCACACAAAGGCGCGATAAACTAGAATAACCCATATTGAGGAATACTGCATCATATTTACTTGATTTGAATTCAGTTTGAGCTGCTTTTTTTAACCAACATGGTTTTGCCAAGCATATTACTAATGTTGTAGGAAAACAAAATTTTGTAGCAGTGTTACTTCTTGCAAATTTTGTGTCTTTTTTTCACACTGAAATTTAAAGTCAGCATAGTAATTTATATGTGGAGTGACTTTAAATTGCCTAGGGACCCAAAATCTGCTGTAAAATAAAACCTGTGTATAAATTGCAAAGCTGCTGCTCTCTGTAGTCGTGACCCATTTCAGGGCCAACGAAATCTGCATTTCTCGAGCAAATACATCATAACTGATCAAATATCCCATTCCAAACACTCCTCCGAGTGCAGCCAAGAAATGCTGCTTTCTTTTCCAAGATTTAAATTAAAAAAAAAAAAACAACAAAAAGAAAAGCAGTATTTCCTTTAAAGTGATAGTTCAGATTATTTGAAGTAGAGCTGTACGAGGTACTTGATCGATAGTCAGTGCATTATCTACAGTAAATGCCGGTCAACACACCCCCAGTTTGGTGAAGCAGAGAGGAGCACCTGCACAGAAACTAAGCAAATGTATTTTAACCACTTAAAAAAGGTTTGTCTCAAAAAGAAAAACAAAATCCATTTAAATAAACTCTATTTTTAGAATATTTCCAGTGCTTCACTTTGCAAAGAAAATATTCTAAACATAGTGTACATTTTTACTGATACTCACTTTTTTTAGGTGGATCTTTTTAACTGGCCACACTACCTTTTGTTGCTGATCCTGTCCACAACAGTTACTTATACAGCCCCACTTCAAATAATCCGAACTATCCCTCTAAGCCTGTAGTATCCTAAAATCCACTTAGGTCCAGACACTTTTAAACTGTGACATAATCAATTGCAGTGACATTTTTTCGCTGTAAAGACCTGAAAATCTGCAGTGACACTATAGTCTCATTTGGGGAGGAGGTCGATCCTCTAAATGAGGTTCTATGGAGGTCACACATCCGCTTCAATGGAGATCGTCCCTAAAATGGGACAACACTTAGTCTTTCTTTCACTTTCTCTCTGTAATCTCATAGGGCTGTATTGAGTAGTTTGAAGCTTGTATAGGGTGGTTTCTAACTTGTGTGATTTCCAATAACTCCCATTGTCAAGTCCAAAAATCAGAATTTAAGAAAACAAGATAGATGTAATCATATCCATAATTCAGAGCATGTTTTTATCCAACAAAACAATGTGCTTGATTTGTTGGTGTTAAGCCTTTCAAACACAACATTTTCGCTGTGGTATAAAATTGCTCTCCCACTTGCTGCACGCAAAGTGAGGCACACATCTGTATTACCAGGTTGCTGAACCTGACGAGTTACATTCAAGCAAGAAAGAAAGTTGATTTAGTCTAATAAAAAAGACTAACTCATTTGATTCAATGAATCACTTTTTTCAAATTATGGATTTTGTTTAAGAAATTTGGTACAGTCCTGACACACACACACGCACACACACACGCACGTCACACAGATGTATGTATACAGCACATGCTTATAAAGAATACAGTCTGCTGGCTCATTGTGTTTGCTGTCTCTTTTGTGCGATCAAACACCACTTTCAAGGTGACATTTACAACTGATCAATAATTTGGTTTGCTTCAGAAATCCTTTGCTTTCCAGCTGAACGTACATTTAACAAGCATGATAGACGAGATGAGAACAACTCATCCAGACAATGTACCACAGGGAGAGTGCTTAATCTCCAGTTAACTAATTTCTCTCATCTGAGACATTTCATGAATTTATGCAAAGTTGAAATAAAAATGTTGGGTATTCATAGAAAAAACCCCTTAAATTTCTGCTTGAATCGAACAGATTGAAGAGTTTCAAATTCCTGTATAGATATTCGTCCCTCACGTCCATTTACCATCATTTAATGGAGTATGTTTCATTGTTCATATAATAGGTAGGGAAAGACCTCAAAGAGGCTCAACAGAATGAGCCAACATACAATAGACATTGTTTTGAAGCCCCTGTGGCAACTACATCTCTTGGGTCAACACATCGCTGTGATGACTTGCTGCCGTTTGCACTTCCCCTCTCAGCATGTCTGTCAATACTGCCAATAAAGCCTACGGATAATAGCTTGGCCAGCCCATTAAACACACAGGCAGCTCCGGGAAGGGGATCAATAATGGATACATCACCACAGGAGCAGCCACCATGACCTTACACTGGAACGTCATAAACCACAACCATAAACAAACAAATGTTTATTTTGGTCTTATACTTTCGTAGCTATTGGCAGCTTGCTCAGCACTGTAGGATGTCCTCGTGGGCTCAAACTAACAGCTTTGAAGTAATGTCAGACATCCCAAGAGCCCTTGAACATCAATCCTGCAACTCTCTTTCTATTTTTGATGATAATTTATTATTCTTTTTATTTTATTACTACTATTACTATTTAGTTGTATGAAAATGGAATAACGTGTATTGTTTCTGAGGATGTGGGTGTACAGATATGCGCTGACACTACAGAGCAATAAGCACGCATTCATATTGCAGCAAGAGATGAAGAAAATGTAATTTAGTTGCATATTAATATGGGAGTTGGGAATTCCAGCCCAGTTTCTGCACAATTGTAGTGCAATTGATTGCGTTACAGCTAAGACCTCTGCACTGACACTTTAAAACCAATCATACAGTATTCAAGCAGTGAAAAGAACACAGAGGCCGAGCCACATACATAATTCACCTCATCGTTAACAACTTGGTAAGATATTTATATTTCTGACACATATGACTCATAACGGGGCTGGCATAATTATGACAGTGATATCTGAAATACTAATGAAGCTCCCAACATTCATGCACTATGTGTGTTAGAGAGATAGTTTGGATTATTTGATGTGGGGTCATACAATGTAGGGCTGAGCGATTAATTGAAATCTTATTGAAATTGAAATATGGTCTACTGCAATTTTCAAATCACAGGAGGCACGACATTTGTTAAAGGCAAAAGTGGTGAAATACCTTTTTAAATTAAATACTGTTGTGCTGCAGAGATGTCCTCCACATCACATTTTAAAGGCTTTAGAAAACATCTGTGTTCAGTACAGATCCCTGTACAACATAATTACACCATAATTATTTTACTGTTTTTCAGTGAAAAGGAGAATAATATAAAAATGATTATGCCCTCTAATTTTGCAAATCACACTGCAATTGCAATATCTTTCAAAATAATAGCAATTAGATATTTTTTCAAAATCTTTCAGCCTTAGTATGAGATAGTCAGTGTATTAGCCACAGTAGATGGTGTTCAACATGCCCCCAGTTTGGAGAAACAAAGAAGAGTATCAGCACAGAAGCTAAGCAAAGTACTGCTGTAGACAGGGTCAGCAGCAAAAAGTGTTTAAGCCACTTCAAAAGGTCAGCCTAAAACAATCTGCATTAGTTGGTAGAGTGTATGGTACATTCAGAATATTTTTACCCATTTACTTTGCCGTAAAACAGCCTTATGTGATGGAAAACTGCTGTTATATAAGCCAAATATCACTGTCCCCCAACCAACCAAACTCCAGACGCAAAATCAGTAATTTTACCTCTCAGAGCTCAAGAGTTGCTAGTCCGCTATAGAAGCGATATTTGGCTTATATAACTGCGGTTTCCCATCAGAAAAGGCAGTCTGACTACATAGTAAGGATAGTATGTGCTACAAGAAAAGCACATACTATCCTGTCTGACCCCGCCCACCCGCTGGCCTCCCAATATAGGCTTCTGCCATCGGGTCACCGGTACATGGTACCAATACAAAGGACAAAAAGACTCAGAAATTCATTTGTTCCCATCACCATTGGCCTAATCAACAATTTATTGTGTTGACCTGTGCCCCCCCCTTATCGGATTGTGTTGATTGTATGACTGAATGTGTTTTTTCTGTCTGTATTTCTGTTATTTCTTTCTCTGCTGGCTGTACAACAAATTGCCCCCCAGGGGGATAATAATAAAGTTTACTATAAAGTAAAGCAGTGAAATACAACCCAAATTCCAAAAAAGTTGGGATGCGGTGTAAAGCATAAATAGAACCGAATACTCTCTGCCTTGTATTCAATTAAATACAATACAAAGACAATGTTCAAATGGACAAATTTTATTGTTTTTTGTAAATATAATATATAAAATAAGAATTTAATGTCTGTACTATGTTTTAGAAAAGTTGGGACAGTAGCAACAGAAGACATGGAAAGTTGTTGAATGCTCAAAAAACACTGAAAAAGTAAACAGGTTAATGGGCAATAGCTGATAATATCATGATTGGGTATGAAAGTGGCATCCTTGAATGCTCAGTCATTCACAAGCATGAATGGGGCAAAAACTTGGAAACTATGTCAGCAAATAGTGCAACAGTTGTGTTTCTCAACACAAAACTGCTAGGAATTCAGGCATTTCACCATCTGCAGTCCATAATATTAAAAGATTCAGAGAATCCAGAGAAATCTCTGCATGTAGGAGGCCAGGCTGAAAACCAGCATTGGTCCTGTGACCTTGGACCCCTCAGACAGCACTGCATTAAAAAAAACTACATGGGTTCAGGATGGTATGGGGGTGTGTTAGTGCTCATGGCATGGCTAACTGCCACATCTGTGTAGGCCTCATTAATGCTGAAAGGTACATACAGGTTTTGGAGCAACATATGCTGCCATCCAGACAACACCTTTTTCAGGGACGTCCCTGCATATTTCAGCAAGACAATGCCAAGACACATTCTGCTTTTTGTTGCTGACCTGCCCACAGCAGTTCATTGCTTAACTTTTGTGCTGGTACTCCTCTCAGCTTCTCTTAAATGGGGGCGAGCTGACTGGTATCTACTGTAGCTAATACACTGACTATTAATAAGTACCTCATACAACCCCTCATCAAATAATCCAAACTATCCCTTTAACACTAGATTTACCCGGAGTGATGGGATACTGAGGGAGCTGAGTGTTTGCCACGTCGGACTGTAATCAGGATGAATGTGATCTTTACGCTCTTCACAGTAATGCAGAGCCTCTTAACTTTAACAAGGCAGGCAGCTGGGCCTATTCTGTCCAATTGAGCTCTCTTTGGAGATGTGTGCAGGCCCCTTTTTAATGATCAGTGAGAGTCTCGTAGGACACCTGACCCCCTATTTCACCGCTGCATAACCTAACCAAATGCAGCACCAATTGCTATGTTTACAGAGAAATGGAATTATAGAGGAGCCTGCACATTCAGAATGGTGTGTGGGCCCATTTTCCTTAGCCATCTTTGCAGTTGTTCCTGTGTCCAATTTAATTTGTACAATCTTATATCCACTCCCAGTGGGCTGCAGACAGGCTGTCACAGCTGAATAGCAATAGTAGAGCAGGAGAGGAGGATATAGGGAGGGAGAGCAGGTTAAGAGGCATAACGCAGAAAGAGAAAGGTGGAGAAGAGGTAAAATGCAAGAGAAAGAAATGAAAAGAGGCAGAATAAATTCAGAGAAAGGGAAACTGAGAGAGCAGGAGTTGGTGAGTGGAATAAATGAATTTCATCTGGAGGGCATTAGTGTGAAGTGGCAGCTGTTGTCCAGCGCTTTCACGGCTGTCCTTGGAAAAGCTGATTGGTGGAGGAAAATATGCCCATATACCCACGGGCTGCTACAGGTTGATGTGTCAGTTCGTGCATGTGTATGCAGAACTTGAGTTCTCCGCCCAAATCCCTTCAGGCGCTGGCAGAAACGAGATTGTCCTTGCTTTCCAAAAACCAGTAATACACAAAGACTGTGCCAGTACTGGAGTGGGTTTGTGCATGGCCTTTCCACCTCACTCTGGTTCTGCAGAATCATATCTGATGAATGTAGCTAAAGGCTTCAACAATAGTTGAGTTGTAAGATATTGCAGTGCATTATTTTTTAAAGAGTGAGCTGTAAGCTTCCCACATTCTTAGAAAAAGACATTAACTAGAACCATAAAGGTTTTTTTGACTTGTCCTCATAGAAGAACCCTTTTTAGTTTCTGTTTGAACCTTTTCAGAGAGTTCTACCTAGAACACAACCATCTGTAAAAGGTTTCACTCAGAACTCCCTATGAGAGGTTCCAGCCCTTCTATGGTCTAATTGTGCCACTCAGAACCCTCTCTGAATTTTCAATGTTGAATCTTTCCACCTTCTAAGGGTGCCATCAAGAACCCACTCTGGGTCCTACAAGGAACCTTTTTTATATTCCATAGGTTTTATCAAGAACACACTCAGGGGGTTCTACTGAGGGCCTTTTTATATTCTAGAGGTTTTATCCAGAACACACAGAGGGTTCTACCAAGAACCTTTTTATATTCCATGGGTTTTATCAAGAACACACTTGGGGGTTCTACCAATAACCTTTTTATATATGAGAGGTTTTATCTAGAACACACACAGAGGGTTCTACCATGAGTCTTTTAATATTCCAAAGGTCTTATCTGGAACCCACCAAGGGGGTTCCGCCAAAAACCATTTTATATTCAAAGGATTTTATCAAGAACACACACAGAGTTCTACAGAGAACCATTTTGTATTCCAAGGATTTTACCTAGAACCCACCCAGTGGGTGAATATTTTATATTCTTAGGGTTCAATCTGTAACATGCTCAGAGGTTTCTACCGAGAACCCTGATACAAAAAACCCTTGACAAACCATTGATTTTCTTCTAAAAGGGGTTCTTTGGGTGAAAATGGTTCTTAGTGGAACCTTTGACAAACATTTTCTTTAAAAAAAAAAAGTGTTCTTCAGGAAATAAATAAATAATAATAGTTAGTAGAACCTCAGTTGTTAAGGAAGAACCCTTTTGGAAATCTTATCTCTAAGAGTGTGTGCCACTAGTCTAAGTCCATCCATCCATTCATACCTGCTTACCCCTCAGAGGCTGGCAGGGGGCTGGAGCTGATCCCAGCTGACATTGTGCGAGAGACCAGCTACACCCAGTCAATCACTGGGCTGACAGATAGACACAGACAACCATTCACACTCACAGTCACACCTACGGGCAATTTGAGGCTGTGCCAGTAGTGCAAGAGCAAAATAATGAGTCACATCGGGGGGTTGAGACTTTGGGTCACCCCACAGAAAATAGTTTGTTTTAAAACGTAACACATCAGTATATCTGAGCCAACCATACAAACCATGTGGGAAAATGGTTCATTCTTCTTCCCAACAAAATTCACATGCACTTGTCCAAAGAATGTAAGCATTTTTACTAGGTTTTTGTCAGGTACACACAAGGTTTCCACCACAGTATCCTGAAGTGGGATGAGCTTTTACTGGGAAAAAAGTCTCCTAAATGTTTAATAACAGCCCAAATGCTCCAAAATAAAGTCATTTTAACTTTAAGGAACTATAAAACGAAGCCTATACTCAGTTATCTTCTATGTAATATTTTAATTATTTACCAGGAAAACATATTTTCTCTTTTGGGAAATCCGTCTCCAAACCAAATCTTAACCTAGTTTGGCATTTATGAGAATGATCCAAGAGTTTGAATTTTGTAACAACTGATCCATTTAAGATTATGCTAGCAGCATGTTTGTTTTTAGTGTTTTTTTCTTAGATATTTTTCATTTCACCCTGTTAGCACATCATTCACATGTTGAGGGAGGCAACTGCTCACCAGGAGACAATGCACATAGCAGCACACACAGAAGCCTTTACTCCAAATTCCCACCAGCAAAAATATATGCTTATTGACCTACTTAGAATGCTTCATTCTACAGTAATAACCTGCTGGTTAACACAAGTTTTACCTGTTTTTTGATAGAAAAAACAACTGACGATTGTCTTAAAAAGAAATTAAAGTTCAGATTATTTTGTGGTGGCCATTACTTTTACAACCTACTGTAGTACATATTTAATAATATATACTGAAAACAGTAAGACATGAGTAGATTTATAATATATACAGTATATGCTAGGATTAAAAAGCATCCGAGAGGAAGTGGGATATGTTTCCAGAAGTCGGCGCATTTGGTATTTTGGAGCTGCTTAATACTTGAATCTATTTTTACTTTTTCAGCGTCCCATCTCCTTGTCCCCTTTAGGAATGATGCTTCATACCCGAATGAATATCTGCAGGATATTAAGTGTAGTTTGCAACACTTTAGTCATCAGCAGCCCTTGATAGGAAACAAGAGTGATAAAGTGACAAAAACCCAAGTATGCAGACTTCATACTCTCCTTTTATGCATATCAAGGGTACACAAGATCATTGAAACAGATTCAAGCTTTAACTATATTTGCTACTGCAATACATAAACACATCCTAAATATAGACTTCACTTTGTGTAGGAGGTTAGTCATGTCTGTACGTGCTTGCCGTGACAATATGTAATCATTTCATATGCTGAAGGCTTGATGCTACCACACTGTGTTTCCTTTTGATTTCAGTTGAGCTTTGAAGGGTCATTCTTGACCTTGCAAACAGCAGCCTGACAAAAAAAACATGAACATAAGGCCCCTTTCTTTGTGTTTCTAAAGCTTTCAGCTAGGGATGCCACGGTGAAGAAATTTTTACACCGGTTAATAAACTTGGACGTTTTACAAGAAAGGATATGTGTAATGATGTAATGTTAGAGTTCTTGCTTTGATCTTTAACGTTAGATCTTTAGACCTTCCCTTTACTTTGAACAAAACGAATGCTTAGAGGGTTGGTTCATTATTAAGTTTCAAGTTGCCACATCTATCAAACATCCTCCACACTGACCTCAACAACTGTACTTGATAACTTGAAAAGTAACACTGTCAAGGCTAGGGGTATCATAATTTCAATATTTAATTGAAAATCAATAGGAAAGAGCTTTCTATTCCTTGGATTTTCAGTTTTTATTAGTTTTTGAATGACTTGCTGCATGTCATACATATATTACTGTTTCTGGCATACAGGAATACAAGGCACATTTTTTATACTATAAAGGAAGTCCAGCATGTAAACCCAGAAGGAAAAAAAACAGCACAGAGAAAACATGTCATACATTTATCTTCATACACCACACTACAGGCTCACATAACCACAGAGCAAATTCATGTTCATTTAGACCTATCTTTCATTTTATTAGGATCAGTCCCAGGGAGATACTCCTCCTGATTATTCTACCAAGCATACATTTACACTACATTTGAAGATGTTATTTCCATCATTGCATTAACCCAGGGGTCTGCAACCTTTACAATCAAAAGGGCAGAAAAAATCTGTATGGAGCTGAATTCTCTCTTTTCCCTGAATACGTATTTTGGCTTCCTTAGCAGGCTTATGGAGACTCACTCAAGAGGACTAGCCACAATCAAAATTTAGAGGAAAAGGCACGGAGCCATAGACTCAGGCTATGACACGCATTTTAGTTGATGAAATATTACACTTTTTTTAAAAATTGGTGTAGAGGCCACATATTTGTACAGTTTGAAAATGTAAGAATCACTTTACACTGTAAAAAAAAAATAGCTGAGACAACTGAAAAGTTCAAGGCAATGTACTCCAATAGATTTTTGAGTTTTGACCCCAACTCAAACTCAATGTTTTAAAATAATTTTATAAAGGTTGACCTTTAGTTGAGATAATCTATTCTTCTTCTTGAGATTTAGAAACTCAAAAAAATTGCAACGGCTTGAATTTGAAATTTTGAGTTGTCTCAACTTTTTAATAGACCTACAACTATGAGACATGAAAATGTATAAAATAATATATATATTCATTTCCATATATGTTTTTTTTAAAGTCACAGGGATCCACTAAAGAGGGGTTAAAAAGCCACATGTGGCTCTGGAGCCTCAGGTTGCAGACCACTGCATTAACCCATTCTTTCAGTTCTGGAGCCAGGTTTTGGTCTGTACAACCATATCCAGTTGTCAAGCAACCTCATGTCAGGCTGTCACCTCGGCTTCGTGCTGCGACTCTACTGCTGCTGTACAGAGCAGACACTTTCAGTTTATAATTGTAGCATCTGTTGTCCAACTAAGTATTAATAACACACTTAGATGGTGGAGGCAATGGGCAACTTAAGTGTCTGCCTGAACATCATGCATCACCAATAACTGATTACTGCGGCAAGCCTATATTCAACCACATCTCAGGGCCTTCAGTGGAAGGAGATGCTTATTTTTCATAACAGTTTAGTTGTTATCATGTGACTAGTAATGAATCAATGATTATTTTAATTTTTTTAATGATTACTGGTTTGACAATAAAATTCCTTACGATTAGTATAATCAAATTTTAATTTTCATTAAAATATGATATGCTTTGCTGTACATATACTGTCAGCATGAACCAAAGTAAGCAATATTCTCCCAGGCGCAGGCACAGCAGTAATGTATTTTTTGTTTTGTTTTTGGCTCAGTGAAAACACTGACATGGCAAAGGACATGATGCCACTTTAAATCATTGAGAGTTTTTCAATATAAAACACAGTGAAATGATACAATAATACCATGATAATACTGAATACCGATGATAATTTTGGTCACTGTAATCGTGATATGAAATTTTCATTCTGTTTCATCTCTATTCTTTACATTTTACTGGAGCACAACATGATTGCTTCATTTGTCCAACAAACAGTCCAAATCACAAAGACTCACTTACGTCATTTACTGTCATAACTGTCATTTAAGAGGCTGGAACCAGCAAATGTTCAACAGTTTTGCTTGAAAAGTGACTGAAATGGTTATTTATCAAATAGTTGGCAACAAATTTTCCTTTGATCCACCAATCCATGAATCCATAATTTCAATAGTTTTTGCTGCTTGTTTCTCTCATGTTGTAAAACTTTCAAACTAAATCTTAGAACTCACTGTACAGTATCAAAAGGAAGCACATTAAATTCCTAATGAAGATGAATTTAATAAATTATCATTCAGTTATTTAAAGATTTAGATGCACTTTCTAAAAGTAAAATATTTTTCAAACATCAAAAATGTTAGAAATACGGTTTATTAAGCCTATTTCCAAAAACATTTTGTGGATATGGTTTGTCAAAACTAAGTAATGTGCCTCTAACCTGTGCTTATGTCAGAGTGACAGCACCCTGCTTTGGTGGATTCGATAATGAGGCAGAATATCCATTTCATCCCAGCTTCCCTCTGCTCTAAGGGGCTCACCCCCACCGTCCCTATCATTCCTAATGTCCTCCTCGGCACTGTAGTCATCCACTGTGTGTGTCAGCGCCGCAGCACGATCACCGTTCTTTCTTTCAGGACTACAAAGTAAACTATCGTGAGGGAGGGACAGATCATTGCAGCCTTCCCTTATCTCCCCTCTCAAGCAGGCTAATTAATCTTGCTTAATTAAAACATGACGAGGCCCTATTTATTATGAGGAGAATGTTGATTTCTCATTGTCTTGCCAAACATGAGTTTTAAATCTCGATGACAGATCTTCTCCGTATCGCCATGGGTAAGCCAATTAAGTGGAAAGCGTGAGCCCGACGAAATTGCCTGTTAAAACTTTGGATCAATGCAATCGAAATTTGGGAGCGCGCTCGTCCACCATTAAGTGAAAGAAAGTCCATTTTTTTCTGCAGTTTATTAGCTGTGACTCACTCCTCCTCCTAAAAAAAACACTGGGTAGGAATGTCCTGGAACAAGTGTGTAATGAAGTGCATTTTTGTTGTGGGCTAACTGCCTAGGACTGTTTTGGATGGGGTCTTTGTTGTTTGTTCGATGAATTAATGAGGAGCCGCTGAACCCTGAGGTTTTCTACTTTGCATAGCCTTTGACAGAGCTGCTGGCTCATAGTCTGGCTCAGTTTCTCGTGTAGCCTTCTTCATCGTTTTCCCAAGAAACTAATTTTTGGTCGCACCCTGTCAGGCTTAATTATATTTAAGCCCCTCAGTGTTTTTGTTTTGTTTTTAAGTATGACATTTTTTAATTGATTCAGATAAAGCTGCCTCTAGCCAAAACAGTGTTTTATATTCTGGTTTCTTTTCACTACATCTACCATGTCTTTGTTAGCTTGGATCATCTTTTTGTCTTGAGTGATATTTAAATCAAGCACACCCTTGGAAATAAGGATTTGAAAAGGGTTCTTCCTGAGCGTTCTACACACAACCATTTGCTTTAAAAGAACCCTTTTTTGAAGAAAGGGTTTGTAACAGATTCTTTGTAACAGTTCCATTAAATATCCTTTTCATCCAAAGATCCCTGGAAGGATCATTGAAATTCTTGAAGAACTCTTTTATCACAAGTTCTTTGTACCATATTATAAAAGGGTTCTCGGTAGAACCCTCAGGGTGGGTTCTTGATAAAACTCCATGGAATATAAAAGGGTTCTTGGGTTGGACTCCTCTGGGTGTGTTCAAACTAAAACCCCTGGAATATAAAAGGGTTCGCAATAGAACCCCCGGATGGGTTCTTGTTAGCACCCTTAGAAGGGGGAAAGGTTCTTGATAGAACCCCCAAAGAGTGTTTTTGTGTGGAATCATTATATCATAGAAGGGTTCTGTAGAACCTCTCATAGGGGGTTCTGGGTGAAACCGTTCACAGATGGCTCTACATATAATCCTTTTTGTTGGGTTCAAGATTGAACTCGGAGGGCACTTCCCCATCAAATAAGCTTTGGTTCTTGAAGCGATTCTGTTCAAGATCCTTGGAAACTTGGTGCTATCTAGTGAACCAGCCCACCACCAGTTTTGAGTGGAACCACTATGATCAAAGATGTTCTCAACAGAGGCTGTTTCACAATACACAAAAACCTGTAGAATATGATATGCCCATGTTGGTTTCCAAGAAAAACCAGCATGCTGTCGTCTGGAAATCACCTGGACTCGCTTTCACAAACACGCTGCAACCTGCATTTACAAGTTGTGCAATCTTGCACATGTCTGGTCAGTCCTGTCCTGTCAGCTACTATCATTAAAATGAGTCAGAGACAGGTTTGGTTGTTGGACTGTTCTGGGGCATCCAGTGATAAAAATAAAAGTTTCCTTTCATCACAAGAGGCTGTTTGTGGTCCTGTGTGACAGTTTTTTTTTAGTGACAGAAAGACATGTGATCAAAAACTGATGGATGTAGCTTGTAAACAAGCTCACACCCTGCGTCTGACCTGAGATGATCACAGCTTGAGGCTTCTCATCCTGCTACTTTATAACATCATCCCTTCATGTTTTTCAGAAAGTGCACCGAGTTGGGGACACTATCTTTGGCAGCAACTTAACAGCAAGATTTACTGGATCTTTTATCACTGATCTTGTTTTCGAATCACTGTTTATAAGCAAAGGTGACGGCACAATTTAATTACACACAATCTTCACTGCACAGGAATCTAATGGGTGCCTCACAAGGAGGATTGGATCCTTGCAGTGCACTCAATTAATAAACCGGAAAGAAGTTTCAGCAGAATTTACATCTCAGTGTAAATGTAGTTGAAATTTATGTTGTGTTTAGTTTAGTCTTGGCAGCTGAGAAAGACAAAATATCTAACCAAGCAACAGTTTGCCTTAATGCATCAGTTTAATAGTCTGAACCTTTTTATTCTCCTGAAATATATAGAAAGACATACTTGCTGCTAGATGCCTGTATTTTGGACACATACATCAAATAAGCTTAACAACTCTTACCAACTCATTGATGCATGGTACATTGGTTTGTTTAGACAGATGTGTGCAGCAGAAGGAGGGATACTCTCTGGGCAGAGATTGAACTGCAATAAGGTGATTACTTTGCCAGCCTTGGCGACTCAGGGAAATGTTGAAGCCCAGAGAGGACAGAAACCAGCCAGGGGTCAGAGTTGAGCTGGAAACGAGTTTCTTAGAGCTGAGTAGGCAACATACTCACTGCATGCACTCACATTTTAGGATATCAGGGTCATACATACACGTATATACATATATACATATACAGCCAGGTAGTAATTCTGTTGTGCGTTTTTTTTAAATTTACACCTGGTTGATTGTAAACAAGAAAGGGACAATATGGTTACCATCTTAACATTAAAAACCCGACCTCTGGGAAACTGTATTCATCATCTTTGACTGTTTAAGTACCAGACATCCCCAATGTAAACACAGCTTCCTCCTTGTTGTTTGAGATTATTTGATTAGAGTTTGATGAAAAAAATAATATATTTTATGCTTATAATTATTGAAAGTAATTGCATTCAGTATATGAGAGCAAATTTTACAAATTGCTCTCAATATAACAATCTCAACTTTTAGCCTAAAATATATTAAACATATCTAATTTCCATCATACTTAAGTTTAGTTGCTTGTAATCCAAGAGTTCACTCCTGACCGAAGATGTAAAGATTTATAATTTCAGGAGAAAGCATTGAGCTTGTTTTTTTTATCTGGTACTCCCTCTTATTTCTTCTCTCTGTAGGGCAGCAGGTGGTGAAATTGGACAACCAGTTCAAGGTGATGTGTGCGGTCCTGCATCCCAGGAATCCAGAGGTATTCCTGTGTGGAGGTTACAGTTCAGTCGTCAAGGCCTGGGACTCTCGAAGCTGCAAGGTCAAACTTATTAACCTCCTTAAAGCAGATTTATCATTTTTATTGACTCCAGTTCACCAACTAGTGTTTGGCCTTTTTCATAAATCTAAGGCAGGTAGGCCTTGAACACATGCTCCTTATACACATCTCCCTCCTATGCACACCCATACTACTACAAACAAGGTACTCGTCAACACAGTGACCCATTCTATATTTCATTAAAAGGATAATATTGCAGCATGCACAGAAGTAACACTAAAGATTATCTCACTAATTGTTCAAAGCAAATTTTAATTTCATTCGAGGCACATAAATCGTTCCTGTGAAGCTGCAACCTAATATTGCTATTAAGCTTAATGGACTGTTTTATATGATAATCCTATTCACTTCCTCAGAATATGAGTGCTCACATGGAATTTTTTCCCCGCAGTGAACTGACTCGTTTCCCTGCAGGGTCTCAGATTTAATACAGTGGGGATTGCCTCTGACAGTAGGTGCCAATGTGAGTTGAAGAGTGAGTGTAGACCAGTCCTCAGCAAATAGGTAGTTACTGCTGCTGTAGTGTCCCAGCTGCCTGTCAGTCTTAGCCCTGGGCTGTGTGTTTCTTGCTCCGAGGTGAAATTACCCCACTAGATGAAAGGGCTGAGAGACCCACAGGCACAACATTAACCCATTAGCTTCAAGTCTTTCCAAATGGACTCATGAGGTTGAACATGTAGGTCATGCATGCAGCGCGAGATTTCTCCACCACATTATGTTAAAACTCACTGATAAGAACAAGATTTTAAAGTTTGGCTCAAGTTACAAAGCAGGAAGAAAGCAGGTAAAGTTGCACTGCCTGTGCTTGAATTAAACCTAATCTAATCACCCTGAACACCCTGCGAAAATCTAATCTTTTAAGAAAGAGCTAGAAAAGAAAGAAAGGTATAAATAAATTGATCTTCTCTTAGAATGGGAAATACATTCAGCCTGCCCTAGTCCAGATCACAATTGACTATGAGTGTGAAAGATGCCCTCTGTTATTTAGTCATGTTTAGCCGGTCAAAATATTCAAAACATTTTGTCAATATACTGTACGTCCATATAGGCCAACAATATCCCCTCAGTCAATTAATCATTTGGTTCATATAGGACAAAGAAAACAATCAAATTCACAAATTTGAGAAGTTGGGGCCAGAAAAATTTTGCCTTTTTTTCCTTAAAATTGATTAAAACTAAGAGTGCACTCAGTAGAGAGTAGATGACAACAGATGTTGAACCACCTACTGTAATGCCACCGCAGCTGCCAGACGGAACAAGCAGAGATTTGCAATGTTTTGAATGACGTTTTTGTGTATAATATAGTGTCAGTTTTCTTTAAAAGAGATAGAATAATGTGATGGTATTGGTATTGGTAAACAATAAACAAATACATCCAAAATTCTCAATTCAAACATTGTTATTTATTTAGAACTTTTCAAGAAACTGTGTGGCTTTACAATAATATAATAGGTATAGAAATCGACATCTCTGGAGAAACTCAAAAAAGCTGAAATTCTGAATAATTTACACTTGGTATTGTCTATTCATAGGTCAGAGCCTGCATTTCCCAGTGGAAGTTGCGGTTATCCAGAAGGTTAATGTTTTGGCATAGAGCTGATTAGATTGCCCTCAGAAACTGAATTTAATTCTAACAAGTAGCCAGTATCATGTTGTTCCATGTGAAAAAAATGTGTCACTACAATGAAATGGCTACTATGTGGATTAACATCATCATACATGCATACAATTGGGCTCATTGAATCCAGCTTCACTTTTCCACTCAGACCCAATTTATGTTATTCCAACAATGTTTAGGGACCTCGGTATGCAGAAATATTCCAATACACCATTTATAGAATAGGTGAAAATAACATATTTTTAAAGCATGTAAAAAGAGCATGTTTTTGTCCCCAAACTGCAGGGGATTCAAAAAAATTTAAATGTCTGTAAAGGGGAGATTCTTGGGCCGGTTTTTGCCAAAATTTAGCCAAACTTTGGAGTGTTATGTCATGCTGACAAACTGGCAAGACAAAGTTGATACCAATAGCATACCAATACCAATTTATCTTCAAATCTGAGCTGCTACAGGTTCCAGAACACACACAGATTTAACACGCACTCATGCACACACCTGGAGGGGATAACACTTAACTGAAACAATGAAAATAGTTGCAAATTGATGTTATGTCAATTGACTAATTGATTAATTGACTAAGCATTGCAACTCAGTTTCACTCAGATACTAATGACAGCCTGTTAGTGAGCTCAGGACCTTCTTACTGTGAGGCACCAGTGCTAACCACTGCGCCACTGTATGTTTTTATCTCATTAACTGTCAATGAATGTATAATATGACATTCTAGGATACTGTCTTACCTTAATGCATCAGTCTTACAGTGTTGGACACACTGTGTGACTGACGATATGTCTTTATAGGCAAGGACTACCAACAAACTAGTCATTGTCTTGTCATCCCACCTTAAGGGCGGAGGTCCAGATGTTCCCCTCCTTCGTGTTAATTGCTCTGCTGAGCTGAACAATATGTTTTCAAACAAGAAAAGTGTTGTGTTATAAAATGGCTATAAAATGGATGGCTTCTACAGTAATTCTAATTGAATTGAATGTACTAAACATGGTTTAAATAACTATTTGAAAATTTCCCACTACATCCTATGACTGAAGAGCATTTCTCCACTTTGTGTGTGTGTGTGTGTGTGTGTGTGTGTGTGTGTGTGTGTGTGTGTGTGTGTGTGTGTGTGGTGTACATGTGTGCGTGTGTGCAGGTGGTGAAGGTGTACAAAGCAGGGATCCAGCAGACCTTGGACATCCTGTTTCTGAGAGGTGGTGTGGACTTCATAACAAGCTCAGACTGCGTGAGCAGAGACTCTGCGGACCGCACCCTCATCGCCTGGGACTACCAGACCGCAGCCAAGGTCTCCAACCAGATCTACCATGTAAGGAAATCTGTGTGCAAATGAGGAAAAAATAGCCCCTGAATAACTATTACTCTGGTTGGCAGATGATGTTGAAATTATCAGCTAAAAGCAGTTTGAATTTTAGTAGGTGAATCACATTTACCATTTAAAGTTATATTCCTGGAAATGTGTGAACCTCGTGATGTGCAGCAGGTTGGTAATGAGGTACGTAGAACTGGCATATTTTGACAGTTACATGGTGGTGGAGGAGAGGTGCGCTTGACTGAGTGCCACCTATTTTAAAAAATGTGATTCTAATAAGGTTGTTGCTTTTTGTATTGAATAAATTCTCATCCTTGAATCAGTGTTTCTGCATGTTGGAGTCTCAGGAGTCCTGTAAATTCTTCATAACACTCTTAATATGTAAGAAAGGGTGGACACAATAACAGGAACAGTGTGCAACGCTGTATAATGTATTCCAATATGACCATGGTAGATTGATTGTGTCAGAGCTGCAGCAATTAAGTCAAGTGAGTTCATTTATATAGTACAGGTTAAAAACAAACCCGCAGCTGACCAAAGTGCTTTACATGGTAAAAAAAAAAAAATGGAAAGCACAATAACAAAGAAACACAAAGACACATATTGGCATACATAGAACACATTAGAAAGCCTGAGAAAATAAGTGGGTATTTAGCCTGGACTTGGAGCATTTAATGGTGGGGCAGATCAAACACGTAGGGGAAGGCAGTTCCACAATGTGGGATCTGCTACAGAAAGAGTATGTCCAAATTTATGCCTCAAACAACTATGGGATGGAAAGCAGCAGCTTATCTGATGATTGCAGTGTTGTAGGCAGACTGTAAGGTTGTAACGGATCACTGAGATTAGTTGGAACTTGCCCATTCAAAGCTATAAAAACAAAAAGTAAAATCTTGTAGACCACTCTAAATTTCACTGGTAACCAATGCAAATGACATCGAAATGTACGTAATATTACAATTTTCTAGATTTTGTCAACAGCTATGCAGCAACATTTTGCAGCAGCTGAAGGCATAACAGAGGAAACTCTGACTACAAGATACAGTGTGTTGCAATAGTCAAATAAGTTTGCAAAGAGTTTGATTCAACCAGATCTTGATCCTAGGTCTTAAATTCCATTTGTAACAGTATTGGGGGAGCTAAAAATTTAAATTTTCCGTCTTAATCAGTTCAATTTTAAGAAGTTGCTAGCTCATCAATACTTTATATCATGTAGGCGAATGAGAGCTGCCAGGTCTCAGAGGGAGGTACAACTGTGTGTCGTCAGTATTTTTTCATAATGTGGCTTAAGAGTAACGTCCACAAAGAAAAGAAAATATAGCTAAACAGAGAACTCTGCTGGACAGCAACAAGAAGGGGGCAGGGGCAGACAATGACAATCCACGAAAGGAAACCGAAAAGATTCTTAATGGAAAGAGGTGAAGCATTGAAGCACAGTGCCTGAAGTACCCACCCAGTGCTCCAAGCACTCCAGAAGGATGTGGTGGTATACAGTGTGAAAAGTAGGTCATTTGATTAGTCAATTAATCGATTTGTCGCCAACTGTTAAATTAATCACCAACTACTTTGATAATCAATTAATCATATAGAGTCATTTTTTAAGAAATAATTCTTGGATTTTAAATAGTTTCCAGTTTTTTTAGTCTTCTATGACAGTAAACTGAATACCGTTGTGTTGTGGACAAAACAGGACATTTGAGGACGTCATCTTGGGCTTTGGGGAAATGGTCTTTGTCATTTTTCACTATTTTCTGACATTTTATGGACCAAACAGCTAATTGGTTAATCAAGAAAATGATCAACAGATAATTTGTCAGAGATTCTATAATGAAAATAATTGTTTATTCAATCCTAGATTGCATTCTGTTATGAAGCATTTATGTTTCTTTGTCCACCTGCTCCATGTCTGAACATTTGACTTTTTTCAAAATAATGGTCTAGTTGACATGCAGCCTGACTTCATGGTTAGTAACAGCAAGAAAAGGTCAAATAATGAATTCATTTCCCATCTGGATTTTTCCCTCTAATCATTTGGCCACCAGGAGCGGTACACGTGCCCGAGCTTGGCTCTCCACCCACTGGAGGAGTCCTTTGTTGCCCAGACCAATGGGAACTACATGGCAGTGTTCTCCTCCCAGCAGCCCTATAGAATGAACAAGAGGCGGCGATATGAAGGACACAAGGTCGGTAACAACTGTGACCTTGAGGGTGGGCTGGGGGTACGCAGGCCTGATCAATACAGCATGTACATTCACACAAACAACTTCAGCAACTTCCCACATTCACACAAATATGTGGAAAGGCAGTAGAATAGACCTATACACACAGATGAAACAGTCATCGTAACCACCACAGCACATAGTGGTGTGTGGATCTGTAGCCTGCAGTGTTTCCTCTACAGCCCCCTCCCCCCTAAACAAACACACCAAGTACAATACAATATTTCCATTGAGGGACACAAACAGAGCAGAATATGTCTCAAATATTACTGAAATCATGTTGAACTGATAATGCGGCATCTTGTTTGTTGATTCCATAAACAAATTGGTACCTCACGTTCCAGGTGCTATTTTTTCCCTTTGTTGGCAGCCTTGAGGTGCGAAACACAACATTTCAAATCAACAGAACAGAACATACCAGAAAACACAGACATTTCATTTCTGAACCTTTTTTTCTTGTTTTCTTTATTATACATTCAACTTTGAAGCAAACACTTCTAACTGCGTACAGTATGTGTTAGCAAGCCGTCGGTGTATCAATAAATAGGGCATAAATACTTTATTACAGCCTTAAAGCAACAGTCATCAGTCATCTTTTGATGATGACTGGTTGTTGTGATCAAAATACTTTCAAACAAAGAAGAGGTTCAGATCTTTTTAGTCTAACTTAAAATGGTTGTTGTAAACTTCCCTCCTGTCCATACTGCTCCTGAAGATATCCCTTCCAAATGAGTTGTTCTGTGCCAAAACTCTATCCAGAAGTAATATGAGGCCTCTACCTCTAAAGTTTTAATTTAATTTCTGCAATCAACAGACATGGAGAGCCACTTGCGAAACAATACCATTGCATCTTTAAATACTGGAAAGGAGGTTGTATTTATTTCTATATAGACTGTTCATGATTTAATTAGTCAGTTAAATATTTAATTGCAGGATTCCTTTAACGTAATGTGTCTGTGAGCACCCGCCCATTTGTATTCCGTTTTTTTTTTTTTTTTTTTTTTTTTTTTTTTGGTTTTGTTTTGGGCTTTGTTTGTTTTGGTTTTTTTTCTCAATGGCCCTGAATCAAACAACCATTTGGTTGGAGGGACATAGCAGAGTGACATGAGGCAACAAATTCCTTATTACAGCTTTAATTATGTAATTTTATATTGCCCTATAACTGGCGACTTGTCCAGGGTGTACCCCGCCTCTTGCCCAATGTCATACAGAAGATGAATGAATGATGAATATTGTCCTATCAATATAGGATATAGATTTGTGATATGGTATACTTCCTAGAAATTCAATTGAGAAACAGTTTATAGATAACCATATAAGATTGTCTGTTATTCCATTGAATATGAGTATGATGAATCATGATTATTATTAATATTGATTATGACTGTATTTTTCCAAGCGCGCCCTGATCCACAGTCACATACTCTGACATACTGACATCTGGAAGGTGCTCAGTTATAACCACTCTCCTGGTGCCTTGCTCAAGGCCACCTGGTAGCGAATAATACAACACAGCGCTGCTCTTTCACAGATCAAATCAACAACTTTCTGATCACAAGCATGATTTTCTAACATTTAAGTCACATAAGTCTGTAATCAACTGGATAGCAATCCAGTTATTATGCTGACATTATATTATGCTGGTGTTAACGTGATTTTTGGTGGGAGGTTAATACATCAGGACTAACGCGTATATCCTTGTTCCAGGTGGAAGGATATGCGGTACAGTGTGAGTTTTCTCTGGATGGAACTATCCTGGCCTCAGGAAGCTCCACCGGCTCCGCTCACTTCTACGATTACCACAACGCTCGTTCTCTACACGCCCTGCACGCCCACAGCCAGCCCTGCCTGTGTGTGTCGCAGCACCATGTCCTGCCTGCTACCGTGGCCACCTGCGACTGGGCTGGTGAGATCAAGGTCTGGCACTGAAGACTGTGAATCAACAAACAAATATACGGACTTAAAGCTTACAAGAAGTAGCAGGTTGGCCAAGAGAGGACTATATTAAACTGAAAACTCATGCAGAACAATTTTTAAGACTTTATCTCCCTTAATCTCTTGGCATAAGATGATAAGCACTTGCCAAAAAAAGCTGGAAGTCAGCTAATCTACTATCTACTGACGCTGCGAAAACCAGTTTTTTATGCTATTGTCTGAAATGCCTTCAATTTGTTTAAAAACCACCCACGTCTTCTTAATTCCCATTGATACGAACGACAACTGTTACTATGGTTTAAATCTCACAATTGTTATTTGTATTTGACCCATCTCACATTGTTTTAACATCTTGAAATCAGGGAAAGTTACACTGTGTGATATCAAAGAAAGTTTCCTTACAATTCAAAGAGTGAAATATTGTTACAAGTTTTATCTAAAGTGGTAGGCGGTGGGAAATGTGTAGCTGCACACACACATGGGACTTTAATGCTTTTATAGTCGGCTTTCCACTCCAAAAACGACTTGGGACTTCATCACCATCATCATGTTCTTGAAGTTTTTGTCAAAACGAAAAGAAAAGAAAAAATCTCTTTGGGCATTTTCTAATCAGTGGTGTTTTTCATTCCACATTCTGCATACACATCACTTTCCTCTATGCCTTTTTTGTTCTCGCTGGCTCTGATATGACATTTCCTTTCACACTGACAGCTTAGAGCATCACAGGGAGACAACCACAGAACTAAAAAAATATGCAGACATCTGTCAAAACATTGCCAGGTTCTTCCAGAATCCTGCCAGTCAACAAGAGAGCGGTGAAGTGCACACAGATGCTTGTGATCTTTATTCAGTATCTTGTAGAGCAGTCCTTAAAATACACTTTGCTGTTTGCCGCTGAGGGAAATTCTAATGGCTCAATACTGTTTCCAGCCCCTGTGGTTGTTTATACTGTAGTTAATAATAGTTAAATTCACATTGGTATTGTCTTAAAGGACCACTAAGTGATTTCTGGAGCCGAATAATAATTTGCATGTGCTCAACAGTGAAAGCTACTGCTTTTTGTAGTAGTCATTCTGTTTTTTAGCAAGTAAGATACGGAAGATCAAAAACAGACTGGAGGGTGAAACAATATGGCCTCAAAAACTCAAAAGTAACCAAACTGTTGGCTTCAAACTTACCTCATGAATCTTCTCATTGGTGCCTGCTCAGTATATATTGAGTGTTAAATTTAGTATTTATGACAGTGGGAATCTTTGGGGAAAATCAATGCCAAAATCAATCTTAGCAGCACATCTAATTCTGACAGTTTCAGAGGAATCCTGATCCAGATTTCAAAAGAGCCCCGTGGAATCAGTAAAACCCCAACAGAAACCTATAGACTACTAAAAGGAATAAAAAAAGAGTTTGGTAATGGCAAAAGACAAGAATATCAGACTCAAAACACACCTAAATGAAATGGAAAATTTGCCAGGACATCAAAAAAACATGCCATGAATTTAGAATGAGATAAATGAGTGAGAGTACTGCAGCAAAAACCAAACTGAGCTGCGATGTAATCTCTCTGGGCCATTGCTAATTGTCTAAGTACATTAAAAGTGCTTGTTTTGCCACTTTAAGGCTCAAATAGATATTATCATGTCTGTAGTGTCTGACAACATTATGGAAAGAATTGCTACAAAGATTTTACAGAGTAAGATATGTTTTGTTTAACCAGAAACAGCTGTTTTATTGTTCTCGCCAAAACCTGCCCAAACTCTCTTTAGAGAATCTGTAATTTTATCATCATCTTCATTCAGCCTCACCAGAAACAAAATAAATCTCACCAAAAACATTTTGACACATCTTTCCACTACTCCAACAAATACCTACTCTGGTTCAGTCAAAATAAACCCTAAATTGGAGTCTAGTAGCTTTGGCGAAAGCAATAAATTGTCTGTTTCTGGTTAAACAATAAGGAACTTAATCTTTAACGAAAAGGTTTATCTCTATCGCAATCACTTCAGTAATGTTGTCAAATGCTTAAAACAATCTGAGCATGTCAGTGGCAAAAACAGACACTTTTAGTGGACATACTTTGGCTGCAGCGGACTCGCTCACTACTGGACCAGTTTCAAAATGTGTTGTTCCCACAAAAACACAAAAACATGGGATAATAAAGTCTAGGTTGAAAAATACTGATCTTACTTTAAGTAAAGTTTGGCAAAGCTGAATAATGTCAACCGAATGCAGACAAGTGCCTTCAGTTGAGAAACTTGTGACATTTCTAAGCTTTGAGGTTCTTGAAATAAGCAATGCAAAACAACCATGATGTATTTCCCAACACCCATCTTTATTAAGTAAATAAACATACAGCAAAAATATATAACCATGCATCAGACAGACAAACATGTTGACATTTAGACAGCTGGCCTGTTGTTCCTGGAACAGGGCTGGAGGTAGGACAGGACAGAACCGCTTCAGCCTCTTCATTCAGGGTCAAAACATTCGATAAATATAACATCAACTGAAACTGGATAAAAAATAGTCATAGTGTAATAACAATTGTGTATGCAGTATCTATATCTCTTTTTATACATTATGTCCACAACAAAAATACCATATATCTTCTCAGTCTCTCTGTACATTGGTTAAATTTAATTCCAAACCTTTTCAACCCTGGAGATACTTTTCATTGTATTAAATGAAAATGTGATTGGAGACCTTTTGTGGCCTGTGTGGAGCGGTTTCACCTTCATCATGAACACTACAAGGTCAAAAAGAAAGAGATGCAGTTTTAAAATCTTTAAAAACAGCCTTAAGCCAATTCCCAGATCTGCAGGAATGGGAGAGGTAGAAGCATGGCCTTCCAGAAAAATCTATTCGTGACTAACTCGAGGGCAAAGCTGAGCCATTATGTAGCTTATCCCTGTCCCCATTCCTCTCAGATCTATAGAGCCATGCAGGTAGGAAGAAGTCCTTCAAGAAAGATCTATCGCGCCAAAGGGCACACAGATGTTGCAGCAGTGTTGTGTTGTCTTCATTTAAACTAGTAAGAGTAGCCGATGTTTGCATGATTGTGGGGCAGCAGGACAACTTCTCTGCAACTCTTTCTTTAACATACGTCAGGGTCAGGGTCATATTTGAATTTGTTTTATTCACCAACAGGACAGCATGTCTTTGCCATTTTCTATGTACGTATATATACACACTTGGTCTATTTTCACAGTGTTTTCTCTAAAAAAGCCTAATTTGAGCATGCTGGTTTAAAAACAACACACTGACTGTACATTTTCATCTTAAATCAGTCAGGTTTTTCACTACCTTCTCAATGCATTTTGCTATGAACCTTTTTGTGCATACATTGCAGAACTGCCAGCTTGCCTGGAGAATTTCCCAATTAATCTCCCCTGAAAACTAGAAGATACAGCACTTTTTGTTTTGGTTTGTGCAACTAGTGCCAACAGTGTTTCAGAGTTTGTATCAGGGTAGAAATTTGGTTGTGTGTGTGCCAGATTTTCAGAGAGGGATTAAGCCTCATTGTCTTCAAAATAAAATGAATTTCAATGGAGATCTCCTCTGAAAAAGTAGTGTTAAGAACAGACTTAATCCTTTTCCAAGAAACTGGTTGTTTGTGTGTTATGTCTGACAGGAAGAACGGCAACAGTAGTGTGTATACGTACAGTAACAATATGGCAGATATACAGTATGTACACAGTTGTTAGATGCTGTAAAGGAGACCATTCTGTCCTCTGAACAGGATTAAGGCAAGTTCACAAGTGTCCTGGTATCATCTCATTTTGATACAAAAATAAGAACAATTCCAGCTGAGTAACGCTAAAAATCTTGCAGTTCTGTTTAATCATTTCTACTTAATGTGTACACTTTTCGCCATTTCACCTGGTAGAGCAATGTAATTATTTAATAGGCTTTTATATATTTCTTAGAGCTATAATTCCAACAAACAAAATCAGGGATATTTTACTTTCTGATTAAAAAATGTGAAATCTAGCATCAGGAAGGAACTCTCACAATCTAAATTTTGTACAAGGCATTTGAATAAAATGCATATTTTTTAGTATCTCCTGTTTAGCCAATTAATAATGTTAATATAACATCCTTTTTATTAAATGGTGTTTACAGATAATGGCCATATGAGAAACAATTTAGCTGGAAATGTGTTTTCCCATCTTATTTATATGCATTATACAGCATGCATTTGGAGAAAACAGAAGAGAATGAATAAATCTTTTTAACAGCTTGCAGTCAGCAGGGTCCACTATACATAATGGATAAACTTCCCTCTCGCAAACATGTGTAATTAAGTCACCCCATTACAGACGCTTTCGTCCATTATCTATACTGTATATATTAGAGCAGGAGTTAATGGTCTTTTGCTGGTTTTACTAACAGTACTTAACACCAAAAAAAAAGAGCAAATAGCACAGTACGCTCATGACACCGGGTTTGTGTTGTATTTCTTAGGGCGGGTTCACACCTAAAAGGGCCAGTTCCTGAATCAAACCAATGCAAGGATGATACATTGTTTCAATTTTCCAACTGGTTTTGTTTGCATTAACAAAGGCAAAACTCAAATGGTCCAGAAATTGCAAACATAAGTAATGTGGTGGAAATGTTCAATTATTGGTCATACAGTTGGTGTGTAAAAAGACAAATGACCTCATCTCTACCTGGATATCGTACATCATGGAGCACTGTCAGGTTCTGTTCAGGTTGGTGTTGATCTGGAGCACATATCAGCAGACTTTAGAGGACCACGCATATGAACATCTTGTAACCCGTTGATTCCACTAAGCACGGCATGTCTGCGCTACGGTTTTAATCTGTTCTCCACACAGCTGCCTGTCCCACCAGCAGCATTTCAGAAGCAGAGCATTTTGCCCGCCTGATTATGTTTTCAGATTTAGTCAATTTGGTCCCCTTTCCTTGCTTCTTGTGCTTTTCCACTGGATAAATAGGCTACAAAGTTAAATAGTTTTTTTTTTTTGATGGTTTTTATGATCATGAGCCTGCATGAGGTCTTTCATTTTGAAAATTGGCCAGATTCTCTGATGATTTTCTATGTCTGACTTCCTGTCAGCTTGGTCTGCTCTGTGCAGCTTGACATGGCATCCGTCAAAAATAGACTCAGTTCATGTTTGAAGTGGAGCAGAGCGGAGAGCTGCTTCTGGTACGCGCTGTGGCACTTTTGATGGAATCACAAGCACTGTGTTGAATGGCCACAATTAGCTTTGGTGAAAGTGGCACAGCCATAATGCGACGCTGGTAGAATTAAGTCATAAGACAGCAGGTATTAAATAATTTAATTATGCAGGCTCACTTCATTGTGAGTCCAGGTTTATCCCTTGCCAGTCCACATTTTGGAAGCAAATGTGCTACTAGTATACCCGTCACCAAAACAGGAAGATAAAACATTTTATTAATCAGTGAAATGACACATACACTGGTATGCTTCTGTAGTTGGTTTGAATGGTGTTCACACCAGAAATAATCCACTCCAGAGTCACTTGACAACTGTCCAAGACCACCCTATTGAGGTGGATCAAGAGTGGCTGTTTGGTCCAGACTAGAGTTTGAACCAAACCACACCAAGGGGGTAAACACACCAGTGTTCACTTGATCATGGTCCAAGACCACCCCTTCGAGATGGACCAGGAAGTAATTGCTTGGTCCAGACCAGAGTTAGAGTTTGGTATTCACACCAACCCAAACGAGCCACAAAAAGGGGGTAAACGTTCCTGGGTTCAATTCAACCGGACTAAAAAAAAGTTGGTGTAAACACGCCCTTAAACAACATAGTTTTACCCTGGCAGCTCTACTTATCGTCCTTATTGAAACAAAAACGTAGTGAATAGCTGGTCTCAGGTAGCTACACCATTGCATGACATACAATAGAAAAAGTGTTGCAGACTGCGTGAAACGTGCCTTGGCTAAGAGATACATAAAACAACAACATCTTAATACCCCATCACACCAAGTATGAGTTTGCCGCAGGGAACGTTTGAGACATACAGTACAGTACAGTAAGTTAGGAATCATCATCATCATCATCATCATCATGCATAAAATGAAAAGCTCTTGCTCTCTCGGCTCAGTTTAGCAGTGTACCATATAGCTGTGCCTTGGTCAAACTGTCCTTCCTCGTCAGTCCCGTGCTGCCAAATTTTTGGTATCTTGGAGAGGTCTTCTTTGGGAGTGCGGGGCCGACACTGAGAGCGGAGCTGGAGCTAGGGCGAGGCCGGACGGTCGGCCTGGGCGTGGGGTAGTGTTGAAGACTTGAGGCTTCGAGGGAGCTTTGGTGTAAGGACTCCGCTGAGCTGTCTGCGCTCAGATTTACGTAGTCCTTCTTTGAGCTGCTTGCTGCCGTTGCTCCCCCACTGCTCTCCTTCTCTTTAGAGCTCCCTGAGAGGAACAGACTGCACTCGGAGTCCTGACTGTCATCCTTGGCTCTATACAACACTGACGTTTTCTCCTGCTTACGATGCTCCATCGGTTTCTGACTACGGCTGGGCGAAGGGGAACCCACAGCAAAACACTGGTCCAGCGCGCGGCTGTGGAAGACGTCATCTCCTTCTTGGAAGCTGCTGTAGAGAGAGCCCTTGACCTTACTAGAGGGGCCCATGGCAAAGTGGCGCTCAGAGAAACTGTACGGAGAGACCCGGCCCGTGATGTCACGGTAGGAAGATGAGAACGTGTTGATGTCTTCCACGCTGAGCTGCCTCCAGCGGCTGCTTAGGTCGTCCTCAGAGACCTGGATGTCACCTCGGTTGTCCAGAGCACCTCCGCGAGCCTGGCCTAGTCCCGTTGTAGACCCCATGCTGTGAGAGGAGGCCAGGCGGGGTGTGCTGGAATGGTATGGTTCACTGAAGCATGATGCTGTCCTCATGTATGCTGGTGAGCTGCCCTTCTGCGGGCTCCTGGGGGTCACCATGTGCTGGATGCTGAGGGACTTGGGGAAGCTTGGGCTGTCTTTATCATAAGAGGACATGCTTTTGCGCCCATAGTCCCCACTGCCACCATCTCGCCAGTCCATATAGAGACCCTGATGGGAAGAGGATAAGGTGCTGCTGGCAGTGCGCCCACAACCGCCACTAACTCCTCCCTTCTCGTCTGATGCGAGGCTGAAACTAGAGTAGGAACTTGAGGCTGGGAGGCTACCAGTGCCGAACTCATCATGGTGGTGGAAGGAGGATGGAGGCTCATGGTGAGAGAAACTTCCAGAGTGGTAGGCCTCTTCATCTGGGTTGCTGTCAGTTGAGTTCTGGGCATGAAGCTGGAGCAGGCTGGTGCCGTGGAGGTCGACGCTCTGCCTGCGCTCTGTATCCTGCCATCGCTCTGGGCAGTAGAGCGCCGTGTCGCTGCAGTACAGGTCAGAAGTCTTGTACGAAATGCGGCGGTTCAGGTGATCGGTGCTTCCTGTTCCTGTCAGAAAGTCTCCATCCTGCGGCTGCGGGCTGGGTGAGCGTGTGACAGGGCAACTGCTTCCAGGTTCAGGCTTTTCCAGGACCTTGGCAATTATGGATGTGGGCACAGCGTCAGAGTAATTGGAGTGGCACATTGCCATGGACGCTCCACTACCCCGATTATGTTTCTCCATGTGGGAACTGATGCGTTCCTGGAAATCCAGTGGCAGCTAAAACAAGGAAGACAGACATGCAAAGAGACAAAATTAGATTGATGAAGATGGAAAATAAAAACAAAACATATTCTATGATTTTTTCTTTTTTTTGCGGGAGAGGACCGCCAAACTCCCACTTTGGTTTTGAAGTCCTTCAAGTATTTTTGACTTCTTAAGGTTGCCAAGGATGCTTTTCAAGATGCATAGCTAGATTTTTGAAAAATAAAGTCATAATCAGTGATGTCAGATGAAGCTTTAGAGCAATACAGGGATGAGTAAAAAGAAGTTAAAGTTTTGTGTTCTGTTGGTCAGTGTTTGTGATGAACGAGCCCAAGCAGACCTTAATCCGTGAAATGTTTCAAGGTGCTGCTTGGCCTCTTAGTTGATGTGCTAAAAGCCTGGTTGCTTTGTCTCCATGCCAATAATAAGAACTGTGAGAATGCAATAGAAGCTGCATTGCATCATTCATCATGAAAAGTCTACATCAGTGTTACAGTTGTGACAGCTGCTGAGTCAGTCTTCAACTTTTAGCCACAAAATATCTCTAAAAAAGAATTCTTCGACAGTCTTTACTTAATTATTTATACAATCAACTTGAATCTCTTCCTCAAACTTATTCTTTGCGTTCTGTGTTTGCACTGAATGTATTTTTAGAGCCATTCCTCATGGACTTTAATCTATAGTTCTGGTTTAGAAAGTAATCTATTCTTGCAATGCTCACGCAGTCCAGACTAGTTCATGTATCTCAGGGGACTTGCACTACTTGGCCCCTCTAATGAACTTGTCAGAAAATTGCTGAACACAAACTTTGTGTATTTATTTGTTTCATTTCCTTTTCTCCCAACACAACCCTGTTTTTCTTTTTCTACAACTGACTCTGTTGTTTCTTAGAGCCGCAACAGTCCGTCAATTAATTGATTAGTTGTCAACTATTAAATTAATCGGCAACTAGTTTGATAATCAATTAATCAGTTTGTTTAATTTTTCAAAGAAAAAATCTAAATTCTCAAATTTGATTATTTTCTGGTTTCTTTAGTCCTCAATGGTAATAAACTGAATATCTCTGGGTTGTTTTCTGACATTTTATGGACCGAACAACTAATTGATTAAATAAGAAAATGAATGATAAATCAATGATGAAAATAATTGTTAGCTGCAGCCCTGCTGTTTATCTTGACTTATAAACTAATGGGACATTAATAAAACATATGTTTTCGACTTTATGTCCTCTCTGTCATCTGTTTTTCCGGCTCTCCCTGTCTTGCTGTCTGACTCACACAAACAGACACATAATCTGTTTGATTGGCTCCTGTTTGAGAAAACTGTACCTGTCAATTACAGACTGGTTCTTTGTGCCTATTAAAGCTGGTCAGGGTCAGTAGGAACTGTTTCTGCCATACTGAGTTCTCTCTTTTTTCCTCCCTTTCTCTATCCTTTCATCTTTCTCTTCTTGCTCCACTGCCTTCTCAACCAAAAAGCCCTCATTCCCTCTCTCTCAGTCTTTTTACTCAGTGTCTCTTTATTCTGTCTACCATCAAACACATATCAGTTCCACAGGGAACAGCTTAGATTCAAATTAAACCAGTGCTCCGGGTCTCCAGCTGGGAATAGGAAAAAAAAAAGATAAAATACTGACTTGGCTTTGTTAAGAAATAGAAGCTCGCCTCGGCATAAAATAACCTGCATCTTTTAAGTCAGGCTATTTTTAGCAGCTGCTGCCTCTCCCAGAGGGAATTGAGATGGAAAGTAGGTGAGGCTGTTGGGGGGGGGCACAAGATAATATACAGTGTATGCTCTAAGTAAGCTAGCTCAGCATTAGCTGCTATCTGAGGGAAATCTTAATTAACAGTCACACAGTTTTGCAGTTTTAATCCACGTGACAGCATACACGTCTACAGGTCTTGCTCCATTTATTGAGATAAGTGGTTTAATGGTGTATGATGGAAGTGGCACTTTAGTCATTCTAGCAATTCACAACCACTCTGTGAAATCTATTTCCTCAAAATGCACCACATTTAGAAGAGATTTTATCTTCCCATGTTTAATGGCCTTTTTTTATTATTTAAAGTGACACTGTAACTTCAGAAATGAGAAAGACACATTCTTCCTCTTACAAATGAAAAATTTAAGTCAGTTTAATTAAGTAGTAAAATAAGTTAAGTCAGTGCATTTTGCTTAGTTACTGCTGCCTGTTAAGTTTTACGTTTTCACATGGCACGTATGCAGTTTATAGTCATAACAGTGGCAGATTTACCGCTCCAAAATCTGCAGTAATCTTTCAAAAATGGGTCCTGTTTCACACAGAAGCAAACAAAATCAAGCTCTCATCTCAAGCTTACAAGTGTGGATTTTGTCAGTTTAAAAGACAACTGTCACTCGCAAATTTTATCAGGCGCACCTGACCAACATAAGCTCATACTAAGGCTAAAACCAGGGTACCTGCAGGGTCTTAAGAGTATTAAAAAAGCATTGAAATTATTATTCTCAAAATAGGGCCTTAAATGTAGTGAATTTCTTTTACAAAGTATTGAATTTCATTTCCATGTTCATTCTCGTCCTTTAGTAGAATTAAATAAATACCTTAACAGCATAAATAACTGTCAGTGTTATGTCAGTATATTGCTTTATGCTCTGGACCGTGGAGTGCGTGCTAGCTCTGATCAGTCAGTTATTGTCTGGAAAAAAAACAAAACTTTTCAAGCCATGTTACTAACAAGCTCACCTCAGAATAGGCAACAGATTCCAAAATAGCCTATCCCAAGCAATGACCACAAGGCTCAATAGTGTTTGTGCTAACAATCTTTCAAGCTGGAGACAGTGGGGACTTGCGACTTTGGACTAACCCTAACCCTATGCAGAGCCTCAAACACGTTACATGTGCTAGAGCCTGCCAGCATCATATTTTTTACCAGTATGGATGTAAAACTGGCATTCAGTTTCATTCTAAGTGATATTAAAATGACATTTAAAAACTTTGAGAACCCCTGGGGGTACCCTGATAACTTTGAGCTGGTTGAAAACTTTGCCTCCAGCTTGCTTTCGGTTTTTCTAGGTGACTTGTTTTGAAACCAAAGCCTGTAAACGGGTCTTAAATATGCACAAGATGGCTGTAATGCTAAAAGATTGATGCCAAAGCTACAACTAAGAGTAAACATCCTCAGCAGCTGATGATCTACAGAAGACTTAAAAATGAAGGTGCAGCATTGTTCGTGTATTGCAGAGTGGAGCAAGTTAGCAGAGTATTATGGTACCGTATTATTTATGTCAGGGTTTTTATAACAGACATCAGTGAGTTCATATATGGAGTATACTCATATGATATTATTACTGATAATATTAACTAGGGAAATTTATTTGAATACAATATTTCTCAGTCAATTTTCAGCCCTGTTGGAAAGTATAACTTTACTCTTTTGTGCATCAGGTGTCGTCTCAGGCCAGGCTTTCATTCATTCATCCATCCATTATGCACAGCCAGGATGCAGACAGATGGCACTTCAGACAGGAGACCTTCATCAGTCTGACTGAAGAGGCCATGAGCACTGTGACTCTGTATTATTGTGAAAACCACTCACCAAGGCTTTTAATGGTACACCAACACAACATGGAAAACCTCTCTCCATTACAGAAGTTATGCATCAAGAATATTTTATTAGCACAGTAATTATATGCAGCATAAGTTCAGTGATGGATGATGTGGTTTTTTACGTTAAGTCCACGGCCATAGCCAGGATTTTAGTAATACTGAGGTCATCAGTCCACGTTCTCCGTAATGCACTCTGCCCTCCTAAATTAGCATTATTCAGATGTTTTATGCATTCAGTTAACAGTTATATTTTTTGTAAAGTATGTTCCCCAACATCAGGCTCTAAATGCTATTTAAAAGCCATGTTTCTTTGTTGATTAACTTATTTTTTGATCAGATATTTCCTGATTTAAAACAGGAAACTTTTCTCCTTTCAGGCTATATTGCTATACTATTGGCTATGTTGTTTAAAGTATCAATGTGTAGGTTTTAGTGGCACCTAGCAATGAGCTTGCAGATTGGGAACATCTTGTCTCACTCTCCCTTCCAAGCCATTGGAGAACCACCACAGGAGAACTTTTGGTGTAGGGTTGTCACTATAGCAGGATTTTAAACTACATACATATACTAATATTAAAAAATAAATAAAAAACAATACTCAACACCTCTTTTGGCACCACAACAAAAAGAAACAAGTCTTTTAAATTAACAACCAGCACATAACACAGAAAAAGTCACTGAACACTGTCTGATTGTGCTATTCTGAAAATCAGGCAGGACAATAATGACTAAAATGAAGTGAGGTCTTGAATGAGCACTTAGATCTTTTCTTTTTTTTTATAGCTTTGGTACTTTCAATACTCTCGAATGTAGTATTGTATTGATTTTAATAATGTGCTATTGGAAAAGTTTTGACGTATTGATACTTTTGACAACCTTATCATGATGGCTGCGAAATCTGAAATAATAAAAAAAAATGAAAAGCCATATCTAGAGACAGTTTGGGCTATTATAGAAGCATGACAGTGCAATATGGTAAGCTCTGCAGAAAAGGACCTGCATCCATTGTAGGTATAAATAGCTCGTTCTAAATTAATGAAAACAACAATTCTTATATTCAGGTGATTATATATGAATGAAAACATGAATATTATATTCAATTTCTGTGATGTTCCAATAAATCCCCGTAAATCACCACTGGACCTTTAACACAGTGGAAAGTGTTTGATTTTTCTTTCTCTTAAATCAAAAAAGGGTCAAAAATGTTTATATTCCCCAAAGTAAGGTATCATATAGGTAACAATATCCTACTCCAATCATGGTTCTGTATTTATTTGTTTTTTGTCAGCCTAAAAGTAGTCAAATTTGTGTATATCCAGTCCAAACGCATTGGAGACTGCATGTACAATATCCACCTTGAGAAAATGTACTTTTAAATTTTAGAATATTAAAGGGGTGCAGGATTTCCCCCCCCCAAAAAAACAATGTATAGACTGACATAAAAATAAGTGTGCTGGGGTGTCTGTATCTGCAGAGACCTCTGCCCTCTGCCTGTATTTTCTTATTTTCTTGTTATTTTGCTGTGTTAGGGACGCTTTTCCAACCGAAAACATTGGTATTTGACGACCTGGGAGTGAGACTCAACAGTCAGTTATCTTTTCTTTAATTCCCCCTGAGGTTGCTAAAGCTGAATTCCCAGAAAGAATACAAAAGATATGACCTTAGCGTCCTGTCCTTACAGCCCCCGATCGAGCTGCTCAGTTTTGACAATTTTCAACTTTTTGCTGCTGTGGAGGAAATAGAAAACTAATACTTGTATCTAGTCTTATCTGCAATTTAACTTAACCAAATGTAACATTTTGCCACTTGAGTATGTTTTTCTTAGATGGTTTGAAGTTAATTTCAAAGCCAAAGTGAGCAGAGCTTTTCGTTGCAGCACAGATTTGAATTGACTCATCGATGCAGTCACACTGTAGCAGCAGCAGCAGCAGCATTAGCAGGAACTCACCTCAGACATCTTGTGAGCTCTGTAGTGAGACTTGGAGCACTGCAGCAGCTGGGCTGCCAGGTTGCAGTCTTTCCTGTACAGGTCCTGTAACAGGCAGAAAAATTATTCTCAGTCGCTAAAATTCACTCTCCTCAAATCTTGCTCATTTCAGCAGCCTGATGGTTCAAGTAAGCTGCTGACCGAGGGGGATTATGTTTGAACACCCGCTGAGAAAAATCTGTAACACTTTAGATTACAGCTTTCTAATTGTGGTTTAATTATTTGGTAATTATGGGAGACTTCTGGAGGAAATAATTACACAGTAATGTAATGTTACCGTGGTACTATAGCAACAACAACTCTAACAATAAAATGTATCAATTTAGTATTTATGAGGTATTTATAAATTAATTATGGGTCATGAGGGAACAAAACAAGAAGCGTGGCATGATTGGGGTAGCAATTATTTTATAATGAGAAATGTATAGTACAGCATAGAATGTGTAGTGTACATAATGGGCTGTATTCTGTTGAAAAATTGGGACAAGTAGCCTCCTGGATAGGAAATTCATTGATTTAGTGACCTGCCAAATCAAAGGAACAAATTCATCAATTGAAGCTGGTGGACTTTAATTAGTTAGCATGTATTTTTCACCTTGGCTGTATTATTTCACCAGGGTGACATGTATTTCTTATGTGAAATATATCTTCTATCTGTCCAGTGCAGTCTGTGCTAATTTTATTAGAGTTGTCTGAAACAGTGCATTCACTTTATCTGCACCTTCCAGCCGAGGGTGAGCTGGTGCAGCATTATTTATCTCTTTCTCTGTGCTTTCGTCCTATAATGGATGGCTTTGAGATTTTTTTTTTTTTTTACTGAAATTTCAGAGCAGAATGAGGGTGGTCTACTGGCACAGCAGATGTTGGGTTTAATTGTTTGTTGTGTTTCTGTTTCTGCTGGTTTAATTCACTTTCTTTTGCTCTTCCTCCTCTGTGAAAATCATCCACTCATAAAGGTCAGTTGTGGCTGGACTGTAGCCTCCCTGTGCCTCTATCACACCATCGCCCTGACAATACTTCCCGTAACATCAAAGCCTGTCCCCTTTGACAGTTTCATCTCCCACGCCAGTTAGCAGTGACTGCTTTTTAAATCACTGTATTTCTTTTCATTTTGTTGCCAGGGGACATTTAGGCTCCCTGTGGTTTTTGTGGACGTTCAAATGAACCTTTGAGACCTTGCTGATGTCTTAGTTAACATGAGTTGTGAGTTGTGTTTCTCCAGGGAATGTCAGCCAACAGCGGGTGGCGAGACAGTTTTTGTCAGGTCGTAACATACTGTATATATTTCAAATTAGGGCAAAAAAGGTGTTTTCTGTCTTAGCTTTGACCATGTGAATGGAATAATAACAGTTTCTTGAGGCTTTGTATAAACCTGCTATTCATGCAGTCTAATAATGAATAATAAGTATGGACAGATTGTGAGACCCAGACTGAAAGAGACACAAAATCACTACAAACGACAACGCCGCAGCTGTTTTGTGCCTCATTGTAGTTGTTTTGCATGTCATTTATCTTGTTTTGTGTATTCATGAGGTTGTAGTGTGTCTGTAATGTAGTACTTCTGGTGGCTCTGTGTGGTGGTGTTGCACCTCTTTGTGGTTATTTTGCGTTTCTCTACAATGTTTTCATCTCTTGTGGTTGTTTTGAGTCTCTTTATGGCCATTTTGCTTCTCTTGTATTTTGAGTCTCCTTGCGATTATTTTGCATCTCTGTGGTTTTTTTGTGTCTCTTTATGGTCATTTTGCATCTCTCTGTGGTTGTTTGTGTATCTTAATGGTCGTTTTGTGTCTCTTTGTGGTACTTTTGCATTTCTTTATGGTTGTTTTGCATCTCTCTGGGATCGTTTTGCTTCTCTCTTTGATTGTTGCGCATTTCTCTGTAGTAATTTTGTTTCTTTTTTTCATGCCATTTTGTGACTCTTATGTTTGTTTTTGGGTCTCTTTGGTTGTTTTGTGTCTCTCTGGGATCGTTTTGCATCTCTCCGTGGTTGTTTTGCGTCTTTCTATGGTCGTTTTGCTTGTCTTTGTGGTGTTTTTCCTTTTGTTTGTGGTCATTTTGTGTCTGTGGTTGTTTTGTGTCTCCTTGTGGTCATTTTATATCTCTTTATGGTTGCTTTGTGTATCTTTGTGGTTGTTTTGCATGTCATTTATGTCTTTCTGTGTACTCATGAGGTTTTTGTGGTCATTTTGCATCTCTATGGTTGTTTGCGCCTCTTTATGGTCATTTTGTGTCTTTTTATGATCATTTGCCTCTCTGGGATCATTTTGCGCCTCTTTGTGGTTATTTAGCGACTCTCAGTGGTGTTTTTGCTTCCCTTTTAAGTCATTTTACATCACTGTGTTGTTTTGCATCTCTTTGTGGTTGTTTTGCATCTCTTATGGTTGTTTTGTTTGTCTTTGGGGTCGTTTTGCATTTTTTCTTTTTTATAGTTGCTTGGAAATGCTAACAGTCACTTCAAAGAGAGGTTCTGGCCCTTGGGCCCCTGGGTCTGGTGGACCTGTTTAGTGAACCATCCATGGTAATAACCTATTGTTGATTGAATTGTTCTGTCACTCAAAAGTAATAGAACTATAATACATTTTATTCAGTATGGTGGATTTATTTTTCCTGTCAGGTCTCAGGCATCATGACACATTTAAAAGGTTATTTATTTTATCCTCTGTTATAAGCAGTAAATTTAAAGCTTGCTCTCTGGAGGAAATCCTTGCTCTGTCGCGACTTGCTCTGAAGGGCCAAATTCCCCTCCCACTTAAAATGAACCTTGACTCCAATCAGCCTGGCCGGATCTGCGGGGATTGTCAAAATACTCTATAGCTCAGAAGTGCTAAAAACTGCCATGGACTAAGAGAAAATCTAACCTAACCTGGAGCCCCCTGTCGAAAAACCAGTAAAATCACTTCAAAGAAAGTGAGGCACCCGATTGCCACATGCCCCTGAGCTCAGAGCCACACAGCCCCGGCTCCAAATTCTGGCAGCCCTGAGGATGCCCATTGATTTCAGTATAATCACTATAAAACACCCAGTGGCTTAGAGTTAATTCCTCTATCTGCTGTGGCTCCTTGAAGCACAAATATCCAGGATGGTGCACAAATACAGTGGATATGAGACTTTTAGCAATAGTGGGTTCACAGAGAAGGCTGCCAGTGTGACAGGAGAAACCGTTTCCATCCGGAAAAACAGCCTTTTGAAGAACTGCCATTTCATGATTCTCATAGTGGTTGTTTTGCTTCTTTGTGGTTGTTTTCCATCTCTTAGTAGTTGTTTTGTGTCTCTTTGTGGTTATTTTGAGTCTCTGTGGTTGTTTTGTGTCACTTTTTTGTTGTTTTGCATCTCTTGGTGGTTGTTTTGCGTCTCTTTTTAGTCATTTTACATCTCTTTGTGGTTGTTTCGTGTTTCTTTATGGTCGTTTTATGTTGCTATGGTTGTTTTGCAATCTCTTCTTGGTAATTTTGCATCTCTTTGTGGTCATTTTGTGTCTCTTTATGGTTGTTTTGCAGAAATATAGTAGATATGAGACTTTTAACAATAGTGGGTTCACAGAAAAGCCAGTGTGACAGGAGAATGTGCTTCCATTAGAAAAAAAACAGCTTTTTGAAGAGTTTTCATTTTTTATTCTCCCAAGCCAACTGTTTTTTTTTTTTTCAGCCCTAACAAGACTGGATTACCAACGAGCCAAGGAAAGCAAACACCCCAGGGCTCCAGACATCTGTGGCCCTATATGCTCCAGGCTACTGCTTAATTTGTGGACCTGCAGAGGAAATATAAGCTGGGCATGTCCTCAACTGGAGCCTCATCACAGGAAAAAAGTTCAGACATTGTACATGTGGGAGCCCTTATAACATGGCACAGGCCTCGGTACTCACGTTGTCCTCTCTGAGTTTATTGATGGTGATCTTTGCCTCCATGAGATGGTTGTTGAGGACGATGATTTCCCGGCTGAGGGCTCTCTTTTCCTCTTCATGGTGGTGGGACTGCAGTGTGAGAGAAAATCGACAGAAGAGAGAAAAAAAGAAAACAAACGTAAGTGGTAAGACAGAGTGGATGATAAGGAGAGGGGCAGGAAAGTTAAGGGTTAAAGGAAAGAGTTGAGTGTTCAGATAACAAGAGAAAGACGAGGGAGCCAAAGTTGGAGGAGCGAGAAAAGAAAAACAAGATGATAGAAGAGGGGAAGAAAAATGAGAGGAAGAGAGCCTTAAGTCACTATCAGTCTGAAGCCAGAGCCAGCAGCAGGTCTTAATTAAAAGAAGATTACACTTGCCAGTGCTCATATCATATCAATTACTCTGGGACTAAGAGAATGAGAAAGAGAAAGGAGAGAGAAAAAAATAAAGGGAGAGAAAGACAAATGAAACACTCGTTCTATTTTCAGTGATTACTGTCAAAGAAATGCAAAATGACTCTACTGGAGTGACATTTTAGCCCCACTAACAGCGGCGCCTAATGATGCTGATGTCTGCTGGTTGGCTGGTCCGTCTTCCTGTCTGTCTGCATCCTTTAATCTTGACAACTATATATATATTGTTCTGCAATTCAGCACAGACATTCATGGTGCCGAGGGGATTATTCCTAATGATTTTATGGTGGCCCTCTTTTTTAAGTGGCGTCACAGTCTCAATTTCAAAACTTGAAGAATAATTGAATCATTGTCCTCATTTACAATGGTATTGTGTTACAGAGAAGTTGAGATAAATAAACCAAAACACAAATG
>JAJHUR010136341.1:13847-40179 GCA_027495735.1 Lutjanus campechanus | reverse complement strand
TGTCAACTTGCCTTTCCTACAGAATTCAAAAAGCATGTGCTCTTGTGGAAAATAATGCTTATTGCAAATATGATTCATTGTAAAAACAGTGAGTCCTCAAGCATGCTACTAGCAGGTTACTCAACCTTAACCAAATAAGGACAATTTCAGAGATGGATCCCTTGAATCATCTTTTTTTCCCCTTTGGCATCACCGCAGGTTTGCCGAGGCTGGAACCAGGCTTTTCACATGCCAGAGCTGTGGCGGTGCTTTGAGTTTGAGTTGAACCAGCCGGCCAGCTCCTACCTGAAGGCCACACACCCAGACCTCATCAAACAGATCATCAAGAGGCACTCAAACCACCTGCAGTATGTCAGCTTCAAGGTATGAACAGAGTTTGTAGCTGGGCAGGTTAAAGTGATCAAGAGTGAAAGTGTGTAGTGAAGTGAATTGGTATGTTCTGCTCAAGTTCAAATGTCACTGGGTTTTCATTTTCCGTCTCTGTGGTGCTCAGGTGGACAGCAGCAGAGAGTCTGCAGAGGCAGCGTGTGACATCCTCTCTCAGCTTGTGAACTGTTCTTTGAAAACTTTGGGGCTCATCTCCACAGCCAGGCCCAGCTTCATGGAGCTGCCCAAGGTACATTAAGCCTCAGCAAGATCATTATTTCTGTGTTTTTATCTGCAGGCAAAGTTTAAACGCTGGATTGCCTGGACAGTCACCAGCTGCCACAAGTTTTAGACTACTGTTATAATGGTAGAACCTTTCTGAATGGTAATATACTGTATGGGTGTGACAAGTAATTTATTAAGTTATTTCCTCTGATTAATGTCTAGAATGCACCTGGTTTGATTAATACCAAGTGCCTGTGTGAAGGTCTATAATGTAAGATCTTCAAATTGTCAGCTGAAAACACTCACCCTATGGCTGGGCAGTATGGCCTAAAATTTATGGTATAATTTGAAGCTCATGCATATATATCATTCTTTTTTTTTTTCTTAAAATGAAATAATACATACAAATAAATAATAAATTCAAGAAAAATACTTCTGAAAGAGTAAAACATTATTACTGTACTCTTATTGCTAGTGTATTTTCATAGACAGTTAATTCTTGGAAGAAAAGTCATGAACACATGTGCATGTTTGTTCTTAATTCATACATATATCTGTTTCCAGCAATTTAGTAAGAAAAAAAAGTCAAAATTCTCTGATTTCAGCTTCTTAAATGTGAAAAGTCTTTGGTTTCTTAACTCTTCTATAACGGTTAACTTAATATTAGGGGTGGGACTTTAACGCGTTAATTATGATTAATTAATTACAAAAAAAATAACGCGTCAAAAAAATTAACGCATTTAATCGCGGCACGGAACGTTTGTCAGTGCTTGACTTCCTGGTCGACCGATCACACTAATGCACAAGACAGGCCAAAACACACCGCCGGCGGACACCGCGCGTCAAAACAGCCGCCCCCATTATTTTCTATGAAGAAGCCTGGCACCGGCGGCGGCAGGCGCGCACCGGCGCGCGGCCCCGCGGGGCTTTACGCCACGAGAAACGCGGGTTTACCACGAGAAACATCAGTTCACTGCTTCAATATAATGTTGGTTCAACTACAGTCGTTATTTACTTGTGTGTTTCTTGCTTTTCACTGTAGTTTCAACTGTTTCACCTGTTCCTCCTGAGCTCCAGTTCCTCTCTCTGCCTGCAGTCTGTCTCCCTGCAGCTCATCTCTGCCTCTGTGTAGAACGATGGAGAGACTAGAGCCTCTTTACAGACACTTGTGCTGTTTGTCTTGACTTGGTTTGACTCTGCTAGTCAGGGATTCACATCTCAGTGCTGCCGAAGTGTGTGTCTGTTAACTGTTTTTAGTCAAGTGGCTGACGCTGGACGTTTCACTTCACTTTCACAACAATATTTTGTTGTTTAAATATATGTATGTGTCTATCATTTGATTAAGTCATATACCAAAATCCATTTATATTGAAAAATGTTGCTTCTTGTGGTAAATATGGTTATGCGATTAAAATGCGATTAATTGAGATTAATTAATCACAAAGCCTCTAATTAATTAGATTAATTTTTTTAATCGAGTCCCACCTCTACTTAATATCTTTTGGTTGTGACTAAAACAAGACATTTAAGGATAAATAATTGACAGTGAAAGTAATCATTAGTTGCAGCTCTACATACAAATGTCTAAACACATACACACACGTGTACAGAAAAAGTAACACTAGAAATGTAAAAGCAGCAAAAATGAAATTGAGAGAAAGTAAGAAAAAGAAAAAATAGAAAAACATCCAGTGGGATTAAATTTTTTTTTTTTTTTAAAAGCTCATAGTACTCATTTATATATAACATACACTGGATCACCATCTGTCCGTCCCATTCTGGTGAACAGGACATCTGAAGAACACCTTGAGGGAATTTCTTCAAACTGGCACAAATGATCACTTTCACTTTCACACAGATTTTAGTGGACAAAGTTCGTGGTGACCTCACAAAACACATTTTTGACCATAACTCAAGAACTCGTAGGCTAATTATGACACATCTACACACAAATATCTAATAAGATAAAATGATGATGTGATGACATTTTATATCCAAAAGGTCAAACTTAATTGTTGCAATGTTCAGCTCTCTATCAGTCCTCTGTAAAAAATGAAGACAGCATGTATTCACTGGAATCACACATGTATAGTGATAATTTTCATTTTACCATATAATACACTTAATAACTTTTATTGAGTTCCTTCAAAGTCTTCGCTGCATTATATGAATCTGGTCAGACATGAATGTAAAATGCAGCATGACTGGTTGAATATTGGTACACTGAAGTTTTTGATCTCAAGAGATGTGTGGAGTAATGTTTTGAAGAGTGTTTTGTTTTTTGTTTTGTTGTTTGTATTTTGTGCTTCACAAATATGTACACAAGGATTCAAATGCTCTTAGATGAGGGTGACAGTTCTGCACCTGCAGAGGGCAGTAATGAGAATGTACAATGGAACTTGGTGGTAGTAATTAGCTACATCTGCTTATCAATTTGTTTTTATGTTGTTATAAATAAAACTTGCATTTTGTTTACTACAGAAAAGAACTGACTAAATACTTTTCTCTTTTGCTCTTTTTGACAGTCTCACTTCATCTCAGCTCTGACAGTGGTTTTTGTCAACTCCAAATCTCTGTCCTCCCTGAAGATTGATGACACACCTGTAGACGACCCCTCCCTCAAAGTCCTGGTGGCCAATAACAGCGACACCCTCAAACTGCTGAAAATGAGCAGTTGTCCTCATGTTTCACCTGCAGGTACTGACAAACAGAAAGAATGGTATATATTAGGGATTTTGATGATTTGATGATTTTTGTTTTTATTTAGTCTTAGTCCTGAGTCAAAGGGGGCTGGTAGTTTTTATCATTTTTACCCTGTTTTAGTTGTCATCATTAACTTTAACTTGCTTTTTTCTAAAACATAACAGATTCACTCTCATTTTAATCTGTGTAGCTGCGTGCACTGGCTCTGTGCAGGCTTGTGTCTCAGCTGTGTTTCACCTGTGTAACTGTGACTGAAATTGTTTACGCTTCAAGTCTATTTGTGCGTCAATTCTTTATAAACACAAAGATAATGGACTATAAGACTAGAGCTGCAATGACTGATGGATTAATCAGTTTTAATCAATTATTAAAATAATTTCCAACTAGTTTTTACGGGGGTAAAAAGCCAAAATTCTCAGATTTCAACTCCTTGTTGAAATGTGAATATTTTCTGGTTTCTTTTTGTCAGTAAGCTGAATATCTTTGTATTGTGGACAAGACATCAGAACATCATCTTGGGCTTTTGGAAACACTGATTGACATTTTTCACCATTTTCTGACATTTTTATGGACCAAACAACTAAACGATTAATCGAGAAAATAATCATCAGATTAACTGACAGTGAAAATAATCATTAGTTGCAGTCCTATTTGAGAGCAAATGGTGGAGCTAAAAGGAATATAAATGCACATGTATTAGCAGACAAGGCAGGTTAATTGGGCAGAAGTGAACTTGAAGACAAGAATGAGATGTAAGGGGACCTTGATATTGATATATAGATATTTTATTCAGGTGTAGTGATACACAAATTCAGTAATTCACTCTTGTTAAATGTTATTATGAAAGCAACTATAAATCTAAAAGCTATGAGAAGATTCAGCAGTGTCAGACAACATTACTTTATCACTTTTTCTGTCTTAAACAGGCTGTGTAGATCTGTACTCTCCTTTAATTTACTTTTCTCTATATCCCAGGCATCCTATGTGTGGCTGATCAGTGTCATGGCCTGAGAGAACTGGCTCTCAACTACCATTTGCTGAGTGATGAACTTCTCATCGCCCTCTCCTCAGAGAAGCACGTTCACCTTGAGCACCTTCGCATTGACGTGATTAGTGAGAATTCTGGCCAACAGTTCCACACCATCAAGAAGAGCAGCTGGGACGCCATGGTGCGCCACTCTCCCAAATTCAATCTGGTCATGTACTTCTTCCTCTACGAGGACGAGTTTGGCCCTTTCTTCCGTGATGAAATCCCTGTCACGCATCTGTACTTCGGCCGCTCCGTCAGTAAAGACGTGCTGGGCCGTGTCGGGCTCACCTGCCCGCGTCTGATCGAGCTGGTGGTTTGCGCCAACGGACTGCGGCCGCTGGATGAAGAGCTGATCCGCATCGCCCAACGCTGCACACAGCTGTCGGCCATCGGTTTGGGAGAGTGCGAAGTGTCCTGCAGCGCCTTCGTGGAGTTTGTCAAGATGTGTGGAGACAGGCTGACACAGCTATCCATCATGGAAGAGGTACTGGTCCCAGATCACCGCTACGGGCTGGATGATATCCACTGGGAAGTGTCAAAGCATCTGGGACGCGTCTGGTTTCCAGACATGATGCCTACCTGGTAGAGCTCCGCGAGAAGATCCAAGTTCTGTCCAGGTTTTTTGTGAGTGAGTGTGTGTGCGTGTGTGTCACTTTGAGAACTATGCTTGTTTGAAATGCCGCTCGTCTTTCTCCTGTTTTTGAGAGAGGCATTATTAGTATGAGTCTGTTTTTCTCCCTGAGAACGTGAAGAAATTACTTCACTTTGAGATTTGATGTGATGAAAAGTGTAAAATTGATTCCAACCCTGCCATATATACAATGTTTATATTTATATTTATATCTAAATTTATTTGTCTTGTTGTCACTCATAATATTTAGCACCTTGTTTTCAGACACCTTGCAGATTGATGACACTTTTCCATGGGAATTAACAGGAATGTCTGGGAAAGAATGGGAAACTAACTTCCTGCATCATATGCAGACAGATACACAAACATTTTGCCATATTATAAACGGGCATGAGTACATATTCATATAATAGAAATTTCACAGTTGCAGAGTTTCATTTCAATAAAGTCACTTGACACAAAGATAGATTCAACAGATTGTACATGAAAAGCAAGCAGAGGTCAGGCAGTGAGGAAGTTTAGAAACGTGATGGAAAAATGCATGGTACCTGGATCAGATGGGGGGTGATCACCATTATAAGCTAACATGATTATTTGAATATATATGTATTGAGTTGCAATCACCTCAGTTCCCATCAATAACCGTTATGGAAGGTTTTTCTAACACAACTCGACTAATGACACATGGTGACTGTACAAGAATAAGAAACATTTCATAATGAAGGGACATGTCACCCAAAGAGTGACACTTGTTATAGACTGGGTCGTTGATCACATAGCACAGAAGAAATACCTGTTGAATACATTCATTTTTGTTAGGGCTGAACCGAATATCATTTTTTTGACATTTGAAACTTGTATTGAGGTTTCCAATTTAAGCTTTGAAATACAAAACAAAAATCACTGAACAAAATCCTCAATTTGAATAAAGTGATTAATCTGTTTTAAAAGATTTTTTTTTACATTTAAAAATAAAATGTATGTAGAAAAAACAAAAAAACAAAATAAATGTTCAACTGACTTTCAGTGAGCAACTTAAATAAACATTTCATGTCTGAAAAGGAGAAGGAAGAAGCAGCATACTTGTCTAGTCCTACCTCCTATCAATATTTATCCATCAATAAACAATCAATTATATAAACCCACTCTTCTCCTTGGAATCCATCCCCACAACACCACCACTTTGTTTATCTTATTTAATCATCAGCATTACAAAATCAAGAATGTTACGAGAAAAAGAAATGAGTAGTTAGTCTCTTTTTTTATTCAGTCAGCTTACTTTAATTAATTTAACTCACCAGTTTTGTCATTAAAAATGTACTTTTTTGTGCTGTTAGATTGCTGTTAGATCACCCCCGTGCCTCCCTTTGTGTGTGGCAAGTGAGGGAGCAGTTTTTTAACACTGCATTGAAAATTTGTTTTTTAAAGGCTAAACAGCAGTAAATTTGGAGCAAAGCTGAATGTTTTGCTAGATAAAAAACTAAATTTGGGAGAAAAAAAGACTATTCGGTACAGCCCTTGTTTTTGTTCGGTTTTGGTCTCTGTGTGTCATCTGCTCCAGCGTCCTGTCATCATGTCTATCTTTGATGTGTTTGAATGTGTTTTTTTAGTCACTGCATCTCATTTAGAAACAGGACGGTCTCTTTCTCTGTCCTCTGATTTGATACGGACAAAGCTAAAGACGGTTCCATCTAACTTTTTCTTTTCTAAGGACAGCTACTTGTGACGTGATGATTTACTTTGGCCATAATCATCTTAGTCTGTATATACTGTGTATATATACTGAGTGATGTTTGAACATATTTTTGTGTAACGTACAGCAGCTATATTTCTGCATTGCCTGGCCCATGTTCCTGTTGTAATTGTAAATATCAAAGTGTTATATTGAGAAAAACAAATGGGAGGGGGGAAATTTTAATTGTGGACATCATATATAGTTATAAGTTTATCCCACTGATGCACTTTTATTCTAATGAAGGACCCAAGTTTAGCAAGATGAGCTGCATTGAAATAAACACATTTTTGCAGCCAAATGATGGTAAATTTTGGCAGTGGTCAGTAAATCTTTTGATTTTATGAATCACCCTTGGTAGGTAACTTGTTTTTATAGAGTATTTTCTGTATTCTTAAAAAACATTTTAGGTGCTAAGAAATTTAATTGGCAGATGGAATTGTTTGATTATTGATAATTGATGCACAAAAATCATTCTGGGAAGCTCCCTGGACATATTAAACCTTCTTAACTGCACAATAATAGTCTATACAGTCAGGAGATTTTCAAAGAAAGATACTGTATATTGTGGCTTGGCATTTATAAAAGATATCCTAAAGGTAAATGTACTGCAAAAGAGGGGTCACCATGAGAAACTCTTAAATTTATGGACAAATGTTGGTCACCTTAATACATGTACAAAATGTATTGTTTACTGATGCTGTTAAAAGTTTGATAACATCAGCAGAGAAAAAGGCTAATGTTTTCAATTATGATCAGTTGACAAATGCAAAAATACATATTTTCTGTATATGAATTTAGTTAAAAGTTAGAGAATAACATAAACTAAGATTTTCAGGGCTGCACAGTTATGATCAATGTACTTATTGCAGCAATTTCCTCAGGCTGTCATACAAAAAACAATTGTCAGGCCCACAGCAAGGACAAATTTTACAACTTAAATTGATGGTGGCCCTTTATATTTAATTCTAGATTATATTTACCCGTTGCATAAAACATTAAACACCTCTTCACTCAGAAGCCCCAGTGTTAAGTTGGATGTTATTGATTAAAAAAAAATGAACCTCCTGATCTCAGTGAGGTCACTGTGCAGCCCTGAGGAGAGGACAATGTGGCAGCTGAATGTTGATGTAACTGAATGTGTAAAAAAAAAAATTAATATTTATGTTTTGTTGCAATAGAGTGAAAGAATAATAGTTGGAAAATGCGTTGAGTTGGACTCACCAAGGTTGTTGTTGCCTGTGGACTTGATGAAAGATACCACCTTTGGACTGTGCAATGAGAGAGATCTGTAAATCATTATGTTGAGTTAAAAAATGATTGTTCTTTTACAGGGTTCAAATTCATCCTTTGTTGTGTATTTTGTTTGTAAATGCTAATTGAAAAAAAATCACTACTTCACATGAGTATTTCTTCAGTTGTTGCCCTCTAATAGGGACACATCACATGTCTTAATTTTGTTTTCAGCAAGGCCTAGAAATGGACTTCATCCTTTACTGACTTGCATTTTATTGTGTATTTATAAAATAATGCCATCTGCTGGTTAATATTAACTGCATTTGTATTCAGTGCTTATAGGTTATTATTTTAATATTCAATTATAGGCCGAGTGAAGGCTGCCGTTTTGTTTTTTAAATAGAGAGTACAGTGACAGTGTTTGTATTTTAGTGATACAAGGCCGCATCGTACTGAGAATACTTTTTGAAAGGTAACCTCCTGTACTTTTCCCAAAGACGTGTAATATTTGAGTAAAGTTCATAGCCACATTAAAAATGCCTGTTTGCATACATATTCTGTGTGAATTATAAAGATAACACTGTTGCTTTAATTAGCTTGTTGTGGTGTCTTTTTAGCTTGTGTTGCACAGTTTTCCTCTGATAGAGAAAGCAGCTTTGAAGACGGCTGAGCTGAGTTTGAGCTGGTTGTTCTAAGATGTTCCACAAAGTTTAATAATACATTTGGTTTAACAGTCACACAAACTACTCTGGGGAGTGAAAGAATATTTTAAATTAGTCATCAGACATTAAGTTCACGCATCTTCAGGATTAAACCTGAATGAATTTAGATCAGTACTTGTTGAGTACTTCTCAACAAGATACTTTTTTGTAGGTTTTCAAAATGGGAGGTGGGCCTCCCCAGGGGCCTTCAAACAGTTTAAGGGGTAAGTCAGTGAATTGAAGTTACTAGTTATTAAATAAGTTATCAAAGTAGATAACAACTGAGAGAATCAGGGATTTTTTCCCAGAGTCGGAAACTAATAAATATGTTTGGACAGACATTTTTCTGTTGTATTTGTTATATTTTGGAGTTTTGTCAAACAGCAATATTAGGCTATTTTGCCTCAAGTATTGAGTGTCTATAGGATTAAATTAAATTTAATCCTATAGACATTAAATTAAATTAAATAGGATTAAATTGAGCCAACATGGACAACAGCAGCACCGTGACTCTGTTTGACCTGAATGGAACAAGATCTTAATTAGTATGATTGATAACACCTGTGTTTAGCCAATGTTCCCCATATTGATATGGCACATAATAGGAACATAACAAAGCTAGCCAGCTCTATATAGCAAACATGAGTTATGGTTTAGTATAGAACAAATGACCCTGGGAACATACATGTGCTCCTGAAATGACAGCAGTGGACAAATTGAAAATTTTGACCTTGACCCATGGTAATTGGAATTTAACCTGGGGAGAACAAATGTCTGTACCATGTTTTATGGCATCAATCCAACAGTTTCCAAGATGTTTCACTCAAAACCACAAATCACATCAACTTCATGGTGACAGTAGAGGAAATGTCACAGGATCGCCAGTGTCGGTAGGATTCATCTTCTTGGGGGCAGTATTTGGAAAGTTTTCATCTAGATCAGAATTATGTGGATAGGATTAAGTCTCTGATCCAATCTTTTGGTATCTGGATCAGGATGATCCTATCTGAAAATTCTTTGATAAACCAGGACAAAATTTACAAGATTTTATCTGGGATAGCAGAAAGGATTATAATATCTGGATAATTCTGATGAGCAGTTTTGCAATACTGGCCCCTGGGGACCATGAATACAGTACATAGCCATCTTGCTTCCACTGTGAGTCCCACTAGTACAGACGCACGGATTCGGCTCTCAGACAGTATGCAGTGCTTTATTATGAGACTTCTGCTCAGTACACAGTATCATAAATCACTAACACACAACATGTGCCCGCGGCTGCCTCCTCCAGCACACGTCCTCCAGTCTGCTCCATTTAACAGAAAACTCAGGCAGAGTTCCTCTTTGTAGTGTGAGCAGCAGACATCTGAGGCCCAGCACACTGCATGAAAAGGGGAGAGTGCAATCAGGGAAACCAGCAGCAGCTGTGCCAATCAACTCACCTGACACTACCTTCATGAGACCCCCCCCCTACCCCCCCCCGCCTCACCTCTCTCCCTGCAGCTGACCACCAACCACACCCACCTCCACACAGTACTTGTTGAGATATTCCAGGCTGACCAAAGTAGTGGAGAGACAACAATTATATTTCATTTAAGAAGGTAACCTACAGGCCAGTTTTAGTGTTTTCACTTTGATTTAAGTGATTCATGATTAGCCCAGTCAAAACAGATGTCGTACAGCAGATAATCAGTCAGAGTAGTTTGAAGGCAACTCAACTGATTTGTGTGCCTAAATTTTTCTTAACAAGTAAACCCTGAACTCTGTTGTTAGTGTTTATCTTTGCTTTTTTAGAAGACCTTTTCACACAGGGCTTGCTTTTTTTCAGTTGGATCCCGTATTTCCTCACTCAGCTGCTCTGCTTTCACAGCACATGCTGTACACTACACAGGTTAAAAAAAAACAAAAAAACCCAGCTTAATTTCATCTGGATTTTTGGCAAACCACTTCTGAACTCACTCAGACTTACTTACTGTAAGTCTCAGTTTTGAAAGCACCCAAAGACTAAATCAAAGAGCTAAGTTGATTTAAATATGCCAGGAATGAACAACAACAAAGCTCCCTTTAATTGGACCTGGCAAGGTAAACTTTACAATCTGAAACAATGAGTATGTTTTTGTGAATATCAAGGTTTGAGTCTTATCCTGGTTTAGACTGTAATTGGGATATATAACGTTTGAGGATGAGGAACCTGGTTATTCATATCCCTGTTTACAGAACCATGATAGTATCCAGATTTCTTACTGTTTTCCTGCAGGTGTCATGACTCGTCAACATCTCAGACACTCATTTTCTGTGGCTGAGGATGAGCACAGTTTCTAGCTGCCTGGATTCTGCTGATTTTTTTCAGATAGCATCATTCTGATCCAGATACCACAAGATCAGGATTACAGAATCGAGATTTGCAGTCTATGGATAGGCCTCCATCTGTTGGTCAAAGTAACATTTCATTAGCATGGCCATGTGAAAACGTTGGGAGGTGCAATATTATCATTAATCAAATGTCCTGCTGGATTAAAAACAAAACACATAACCGTTTTGTCAGCATACTACGGTTTTATTGATCAAAAGACCCTCAGTAAAATAATTTATCACTGCAGTGTCTCTCATTGACCATCCAGCTGGTTCATCTGGTTGCACAGCTGCCAGTAGCAGGTCAGGGTCATCTATCTGGGGCTTCCACTGCATCGAGGAACCTTGCACCGCTTAGCGAAATTATGAAGCATGATGCAGGTGAGAATTATGTTGCACATTGCACTTTCGGTGAGAGAAATGGGAATTTATTCCTTTTGCACCTACCCATTTTCACACAACAGCAACTTGGAATGTGCTTTTGGTGTTCTAATTTAAAATATTGATTTCTAGGTTAATTGTTTAATTAAGAATTGACAGTGTTTTGGCACGATCTGTTATCTTAATATGCAAGAAATTATTAAAAGATGGGAGCAGGATAATCCTGATTTTCAGCATCAAAACTATGCTAATTTTCACCTTAATTTTGGAAATACCTGAAAATAATATTTGATCTTGATGCAGAGTAGGATTTGATGACCACATCTGTATCCTGGTTGTTTCGGATCAGGATCACATCTTGTTTTTGTTTTTTTAAAGATCCACACTACTGAAATCAGACTCTCCCATTATTGCAGTGTTTTAATGATCATCATTTCATTATTTTTTACCATAGTATTTGTCATTTTACTGATTGATACAGTCTATCACAATCAATTTCACATGTTCACTTGTCTACAACATGAGAAATTACAATCAGACAAGGACTGGAATCAGAAAATAGTTCATAAATTCATAAAACAACTTGTCTCAGAGTTGACAAGAATCTCAGGGTCGTCATCAGCAGATGGAAGTTTGCGCAGCTGTCATCATGTGACCTATGGCACTTTTATAATGTGTGGACAATAACTGATGTGACCTTCCATTCATTCATTTTATCAAGGGTCTAGATCAGTCTCCTACTTTCAGTTCCAGGAGTCCTTTATTCACTGTAAATAGCTCTCAAAATGTGCTGAAGTGGACTCCTGGAGTTTGCTTCTTCAAATAAGTTCATTGTGCAAATAACTCTCCCATAGCAATGTGAACTTATAAAACCTTGAAATCTAAATTATTTTTATATGTTCTTTTGATTTACTGTCAAAGTTCATTCTTGTTTGAGGCTGTTTTATGACAGAAAATGTAAAGCCTTTTTTTTTTTTCTTTTCAAAGACATTTTTGGAATGTGGTTTCTTTTGTCCATTCCTGGAAAGCGGACCTTGCAGAATCCAACAAATATGGCAGACGTGTGATGCTTCTCTTTACGTTATTTATTCTTCTCAATAATGCTTTTAATACGGCCTTCCATAACTCATGTTTTTGTGCTTCCTTACTCTGCAGAGCTCTTACACCTCATCCTCTAAAATGTACTGGGTCACATAGGACATTTGACTAGTCAAACAATGAGCAAAATATCTTATGTCAAATGTACAGATGCTATTCATTTACAGTGAAAAATAGGCTAAATGTAACTCATGTTACTGTGTAGAATGATACTCCCTATCATAGGATACATTGTGACCATGTAAAGGTTGGATTATTGGGTTAAGCTTCAAACATCCCTGCGAGGAAATCGGATCATTACAGAGGAAATGAATAAGAATGAAATACAATACAGGTAAAGGTTATTTATACTGCACTTACCCTCCAAACAGAGTGCTCTCAAAGTGAGCATATAAACAACGGTAAACACAAGGACATAAAAACAGGCTCAAACAGGACAGGACACACATTCAAATGATAGCTCCATTAAGTGAAATCAGATAAAAGACATAACTTGAGAGCAGCTGTCTCCTGTTCCACCCACTGCTAATTAAAATTTTAAAGCCTCGGGATTTAAAAGCACAATAAGTGATATTTCTTAAACAGGACTTCAGCACTTCAGGTATGGACTAAGAGCTGATGAAGTCAGATTACTGGCATTATTCCTCCTTTATTCCAAACACATTTTTGTAAGTTTTATTAAGATTGTCAGCCATCACTTGGTCTTACAGCTTTGTATGTGTAGAAACATTCACAGGGACACTGGGCCTCATTTACTTACAAGTGAACATATACAAAAAAAAACATCAGATGATATATCTTCTGAAGTTTTTTATTTTAGTTATTCTAAAAAAGGTCCTAAGAAAAGCCTAAGTGAGATTTATGAGGGTGTTCTTAAACTGCGAAATTATTTGTATGTGTGTTCTTATAATGATGAATGCCATTGTCTTCTTTAGTGCCAGTTGTTCCTAATTAACACAGGAAAATGTCTTACAAATGTTCATATGAGGGCATGAGACTGCACTGACTTGTGCACACAGAAATCACACACAGACAAGCAGGGAGAGAAATCAAGAATTCCCAAATCAAAATCTAGAGCTTGTGGAGCAGTGCTGAGGGCTTTAACTCCTCAGCCATCTGAGAATCAAGAAGGTTAGTTGATTTTGGTACAATTGATCAAAAAGCAGTAGGTGTAAAACCAAGAAACATGTGACACATTCAAACCTAAACACAGGAGATTGTTTTAATGAATAAGTGTTCTCCTCTTCCTACATGTCCGTGCGTTTAAAAAGTGTTACCAAAATGTTTAGTTTGTATTTAAATTTTAAACCTTTGCTTTTGAAGTATAGACCAAACATTGCTTAACTTGAAACCCCAAAAGCGTCACTTTTTAAAAAAATTTTTTTATCATTTATTTACAGATGAACTCTATAAGAGGTGGACTCAGGTCCACCAGGTTCACCTGCCCCACATCTGATCTCAGATCTGTCCTGGACAACCCCAACAATTAACACACACATAAAAAAAACCCTTGAGATTATTTGTAAACTATAAATAATCACACTGTAAAGTGAAATTATTTATTTATTTTAAAAGACCAGAATACTTTATAAAACATTGAGAATTATTTTTAAATATAAAAATATATATATATAAATTATAAACGATAAAATAGTTTTGTAATTTAAATGCTATGATATTATACTACTGTGGAAGTGAAGAAAATACAATAACCAATTATTTTGCACAAATCCCACATAAGAAAACATTGATGAATGCCAAAATCTTTGAAAACTTTGTGAGTGGGGTTTAAGAAGAAATTCTTTCTCTGTCAAAATAGGGATTTGATTGCTTTAAAAACTACAGTATTATTATTTATTATAGTATTTGTGTGTTGATGTGGAGTCAGCTGTCACACAGAACTGAAATCATGAGTGATGCTGTTGGAACATCACACCTGAAAGGAAAGTAATACATCATGGACATTTTAAAGGAGATGCTGTGAATTAAAAATAATTTCTCTTAATTATCACCCACAACTTATTAAAGGCATCTTCTTCTATGCTAAAAGTATTAGTGCAGCAAAAACCACAAGCCAATAAACAATAATTCATCTAACAATTCATCTTTTCTCAATTGGTCCTCTGCTTGAAGAATTTCAGCTTTTATGACTTTTTCCTCAATTTTATCAAAAAACTTAAAAAAAATTTTTTTTTTATACAAACCTAGACTGTTGGGCCAGTTGTCCTGAAACAGAATCAGGATAATCTACAGACTTTGCTGATCAAAAGTTATCAAACTTTGTCTTGGGTGAGGCTGCAGTGATATTTAATATCCTGCTGCAACATTTTTTATTTAATTTTTGGGTCATATTTCACAAAAATATCACTCAAGAAAAGCAGATTGATATATGATCCCCCCCCGAATTGTTAAATGTTAAATTTCTGAATTTTTTTCATTTTTATGACAGATATTCCATTAATAAAAAGTCTTTTAAAGTTGTGTTTAAGTAACTGACACACCAACCCGATATGAAAAAATTATATATATGACAATGCCTTATACATCTATACTGTTAATTGAATATACAGCTTTATTACACAGTTTTCTGACTGATCAATTACAGCATTTGAAGGTCTGTTATTTCTGTATAGCAGACTGCTGCTGTGTATAACAGACTGTTGCTGTAAAGAACAAGCTGTTGCTATGGACGCAGTCTTGATCATAGACTCTGAAAGAACAATAAAATTATTTTTTAATCCATAAACTCATTTTAAAATCAATATTTTAAAATCATTATATTATTATTTTTTGGTAAGTAATCATGTAATAATAGGGATAACATACAGTGAGCAGGTCATTATTGCAAAATAAACCCCTTCAGGATGATGATTATCCCTTATATATTGCCATTACATGACATGTAATATACAGTAGAAGTATAAAATTAATGGAGGTACAAGTACCTTGAACTTGTATTACAGTACTTGAGTAAATGTACTTAATCACTGTTTACATATAGACTGTTTTTGTATTTTCCACATGTGCCCATACATCAGGTTTTCGTATGGGACTCTCGCCTGTAATCCAGTATGATGAGGCTCTTTAAAATCCAGACCAATGAAGGACAGTGTGGTGCAGCAGATTTAGAAAGCTGATGATATTAAACCTCAGTGGACACTCCCTCAGTGGGTGGCCTGCGCCTGCCTTGAGACCGCTGCCAACTCGGCTCTGCTGGGAGCGGACGACACGGCGCAGGACGAGTGAACTCTCCCCAGAAAACTTAAGAAACTCATCGTCAGGAATTAGCGCACCAATTTATGTCAGTTTATTACGTTTTCAAACATTTCGTGCTAAGAGGTGATGCTGGGGGTGGCTGGAATGACGGGCAGGTAAGAGTTTTAATTAGCTTGGGGAGTAGCAAACGTACACAACCGCTAACTTCAGCCAGCAGGCTAAAGCTAACGTCATATTAAATGGCCAACGTAACCACTGGGGTAAAGTTAGCTAACCGCGATGCTAAAGTAGATGCACCGTTTTAAAAATACTGTCACCAATACATAATTTGGTCCACGGCAACATTGTAAAGGTTGGCTCATAGTTGATCTGTTATAGTTTGTGAACTGACATCAGTGAAATATCGATAGTATTTTTCTTTACATTGGCGCTAACTGTAAGGTTAGCATGCTAGTTAGCCGTTAGTCTAATTAACTCGCCAAATTCCATTCATTTTTTTGAGCGAATTATTAGCATTCGCAACTAGTTTAACGTTAGTTTAATATTCTTTTGATTGTGGATATAACTATGGTGTATTTGAACTTGCTTGAAGACAGCAACTAATGCAGGGCAAGACGTTACTGTGGTTAAATGATAAACTAATATTTATGAAGTTTGTTTGCGTTAGATGCTGTTATTGCACTTAACCTAATTTAATTTTATTAACAGAAACTTGGCCGGGGCATAGTATTGAACTTTATATAGATATGAGTTTATTAATCAGTTTATTTGTGTGTGTAAACGGAAGGCTGCACTTGGTCTGAACAAAATGTCAACATTATATCGATGTTTTGATACAAAACAGACAAGATATCGTTTTAGAGTTTGGATATTGTTATTGAAATGTGTAAAACAATACACCTTTTGATTTTTTCTCTTCAGTATTAGTTTTCTCAGTTGGAGAGCAAACATTATGTACAAAATTTCAGGACAATAAACCAGAAAAAAAAACATTATTATGGATTAAAAGTGGCCTGTTTTAATAAACACAGCTCTACTTCATTTCCTCTGCTTGAGCAGTCTGAGTTAAAAACCTTTCAATAACACGTCTCTTAACAACAGACACAATGAATGGGCTAATTAGCCTCTCTCTGATTTGAAGAAATTATTTATTATAATTTTTTCGTATTTATGAATCATCCAGATGCCTGATTGAAGTTGTTAAAAGGCCGTATTCAGCCCATGGTCTAACACTTGAATAGGCCTGGCATAGTGTTGTTGTTTTCCTGGTTTTAAATGCTGCATTACAGTAAAGTAATGCAATTTTATGAACCTACCAGACTGTTCTAGCTGTCCTATTATTTGCATATACCCATTTTGTCATTATATCCACATTACTGATGATTATTTGTTCATTGTGTTAACATTTTGTGAAAACAGCACTATTCATCTCAACAATATTGTTGCAATATTGAAATCCAGGTCATTTGGTCAAAATTACTGTGATATTTGGTTTGTTCATATTGCCCAGCCTGAGGCTGCACTTCTCTTAGCTAGGTTTCAGAGCCTCTATTCCTTTACCAAATTAGGTGATGACTGTGCAGTGAGTAAGTGTGTTCCCCAACTGATTCACATATTATTTCCATTCTCCATGGTGACAGCTGCTCAAACAAGCACAGCAGTTTACGTGGGAGTTATGTGAGAAATGATAAACACTGGTCCAGCCGTGTTGCATCCGAGTCATATGTCAGCGTAACATTTCACAGGAACTGTGTGGGGAAGTAATGTACTAATATGTATTTTCTTGTCTCATGCAACAGCATTGCTAATGCCCTGGCCAGTGCGGCCTGTGAGCGATGTAAGAGTGGCTTCGCTGCGACTGAGAAGATTGTCAACAGCAACGGAGAGCTGTACCATGAGCAGTGCTTTGTTTGTGCTCAGTGTTTCCAGCAGTTTCCAGAAGGACTCTTCTATGAGGTAGTGCACTCACTCTAATAGCCGCTGTAATTATTTTCACAAATGAACACAATAAAGAGCCATACTCTGTGCTGCATGTGTGATGACGATTTGTCTGGTACTGTTTTGTATAGAGAATGTTTTGAATGTTTCTCATGAGTTATTGAATGTCGGTCTTCTTCTCTTCACAGTTCGAAGGAAGAAAATACTGTGAACATGACTTCCAGATGCTCTTTGCTCCTTGCTGTCACCAGTGTGGTGAGTGTTATAGGGCTTCATTCATTTAGGACTCGTCCAGATCTAGTATTTGTATGTTGTGTGGGCCCCAGAAAGACTAGCAACCACGTTGTAGAAGCTAATGGGGACCAAAATAAAAGAATAGAATCTTCTGTTTATGTATATTGAGACTGTGTTTAGGTCTAATTGAGATGGACTGAATTTTAGAATGCATCTCTGGTGTTCCTCATGTGATTATTTGTGATTACACTTTGCTTCCCTGCTCACATTTTACTTTATTTGTGGGGACCATGGCTAGACAGAAAAAATTACATTGCACTTAGTCATATGGCTGGAGAAGGACCTCTGTGTTTGGCATTGGCAACTCATTGTGTGTGGGAGGTTTGCCATGATATAAGCACATTATTAAAATGTTGACTCAGGCTCTGTGTCCACCAAAGCATTTTTTCCCAGCTGAAAACACTGGGTGCTTCTCTGAAAACACTCAGGTGGGACCGCATGAGAGCGTTTTGGAGGGACAGCAATAGTTCAGCTTATATACTCTGGTTGCTATGATTCAGAATATCAGCAGAAGTAATGATTAATTTATGATTTGCAAATACTTAATGTCCCAAATAGTTTGTTTTATCAACAAATACTGAATGAAAAAATGTTGGCACAATGTAGAATAGCCTGCTCGCTCTGGATGAGGGGAAGGCTGAAACATGTAATGAGAGAGGACGGACCTGCTGGTCTATGTGGGTTCATGAGATTTTGTGGGCGAGGAAACGTCTTGGAGAGTACCATTGTTTGCTTCAAGAACAGGAATTAAGATGGAGCCCAAGGAGTAAGAGCAGGACACAGTTTGTGGTAGCCTATTTTTCCTGCCCCTCCTCCACTGTGATTGGACAGCTGGGGAGAAAGTGTTAGTGATGAGCGCAAAAGTTGAACATTTTTAATCTCTTGGTGACCAGAAAAAAAGGCCCATCTATTTAAAAAAAATCTTTATAGCTGTTTTTATCTGTTTTATTTGTTATTTGTAAAGGTGGTGCTATATTTCATTATTGTCCTGCTTTAATTGTCCCTGTTCATGAAGCACTTTGTAATGGTGGTTTTGAAAGGCGCTATATAAATTTAATTATTATTATTATTTCTGGATCGTCTGCTTGTTGACAGACTTTTTGCAAACTTCTCCTTGCTTTGCAAGCAGTGTATGCCAAAGCGTTCAGCCTTCACTGCACCCTCCCTTTTTGTAATCACCCCAGTTTGTGACCCAGTGTATTACAGTACATCTGTGAGCGTAAACATCCGTGACCTGCAAATGTTGTTTGAGACCTCAGATCCCAGTGTGTCTCCATAGATCTTTAAGTCAGTAACTTGTGTTTACATCACCCAAGATGCATTTTAGTAATACATGAAGCTCAATTTAAATACTCGACTGTGTTCAGGGAGAGACAGACAAATTAAACAAACAATTAAAATGCATTTAACATAAAGTGTCACTTTGAGAACATTATAGAAAGCACTATTGTGCTCTTTAGAAAGACTAGGACTCCATAATGAAGTGCTCATTAGGAAACACTGTACAGTACCTCAAAAAATAGCGTCTACTCCCAACAAATACATGAAAAGTCAAACTTTGACTTACCTCCTGCTGATCTCTCTCTTCTGGTTTCCATCAGGGGAGTTCATCATCGGTCGTGTCATTAAGGCCATGAACAATAGTTGGCACCCTGACTGCTTCTGCTGTGACATTTGCCAGGCTGTGCTTGCGGACGTGGGGTTTGTCAAAAATGCTGGCAGGTAAGTATCCCATCTTATTACAGTCTTAATATAACACAGTGACAGCCTGTAAAGCAGCTGGTTACACACACGTCAAGCTGGTGACTCACTCACTTGCTTTCGAACAAATAATGGAATTTTGAGCAGCTGTGACAGAGTGTCAAAACATTAGTTGAGGCTGCAGACTCTTTCTTGACACCCCTAAATTTTGCCCGCCCCTTCATTTATCTCAGGCACCTGTGTCGACCGTGCCATAACCGTGAGAAGGCTCGCGGCCTGGGCAAGTATATCTGCCAGAAGTGCCACGCCATCATTGAAGAGCAGCCGCTTATCTTTAAGAACGACCCCTACCACCCAGACCACTTCAACTGCAACAACTGCGGGTCAGTCTTAACACTCTGCACCACACTGTTTAGTATATAAAGCAACACACTCTACAGTTTCAGACTATATTTCAGGTTCACGTGAAAAATTGTCTATATCTTGTGTTCCAACAGGAAGGAATTGACGGCTGAAGCCAGGGAGCTTAAGGGGGAGCTTTACTGTTTGCCCTGCCACGACAAAATGGGTGTACCAATCTGTGGCGCCTGTAGGAGACCCATCGAGGGGCGTGTTGTTAATGCCATGGGCAAGCAGTGGCATGTGGAGGTTTGTGAACAAGAATGAAGCTATTAATCAATGCACTAGAGACAATGGTACATTCCTGCATTGTAATGTAAAACATGCTGCTATTTGTTTTGAGGCCTTCTCTACTTACTTTCTCACTGGCTCATAGAGAAAACAAGGCCCTTAAAGCAAGGAAGGAATGACTGAAGGAATCATGAGCATGTTTACTGTGTTTATAATTTGGTATTTGTTTGAAAAGAAGAAAGGATAATAATTTTAAAAGGATATTTTGAATTATTTGAAGCGAGGTTATATGAGGTACTTATTAGTATTGATTGTATTACCTTAAGTAGAAGGTAGTTGGCACGCCCCTGGTTTAGAGAACCAGAGAGGAGTACCAGCATGGAAACTTAGCAGTGTATTGCTATAGACATAGTCAGCAACAAAAGGTATTTTAGCCACTTAAAAAAAGGTCCACCCAAAAAATAAAACCTCAATATCAGTTCAAGTGTACACTATATTTAGAATATTTTCACTGCTTTACTTTGCCGTCAGACAGCCTTTTACAACAAGAAACTGCTGTTATATAAGACAGATAATGCTCTTACCATACCAACCACAATCCATAGATGAAATTAGTAATTTTACCTTGCAGGTATCAGTTTGTCAGTTTGTTTGTGTTATTGTGTGACTTCTGTCTTTTAAAAGGTTAGCTTAGATTCACTGAAGTAACACAAACTAACAGATCGATGCAGTGTTTTTTGTCAGAAAAGGCTTTTTAATGGCTACTACAGTGACTGTTGATAAGTACCTCATACAACCCTCCTCAGATAATCTAAACTATCAATTTAAGTTTTTTTTTGTTGTAAAAGTAAAAAGAAAACTTATTTGGACACCATCTGTGTCAACTTGATGTGTTAAATTCCCCAGAGAAGTACTAAAAATTGGCCATTAAAAAATGAATGAAATTTTTAAGAGCAAGTAAAAAAATCACGTGGCATTAATTCATGCAAAACATTGTGTGTCTGTAAAAATTCTTCTGCACAAGGCAGATATATATAATTTATAATGGTGAACAAATACCACACTGAGCACCTTTTACAGTTGATACTATTTGAAATGCCATCCTCACATAGAAGCAGAACAAAAGTCTATTATGAATTTAATTTAGTTTCCATTATTTATGCACAGAAAATGAAATTAATTAAAAAAAAGAACATTTTGGAACCAAAACACTGTTAATGAGCTAATCTGAGGCAGTGTGAGTAAAAAGAAGATTTCTCCTGAGGCAGAGCGCAGCAGATCAAGTTGTGTTCATCCGTCTGGGGGCTGCTGAATTTTATACTGTTTAAAAAGCTCAAGACTATCAACATAGCAGGCAATTTAACAATAAAGACAGTCATTAGCAGGAATTAATGTTGTATCTAACCACTTCAGGAACTTTATCTGGTCGGCATGAGAAAAGTAGACCCATTTTAAAAACACTGGGAATACTATAGAAACACTACAGTGGTTTCTCCATATCAGAGTTAGCCTAAATGTGATTAAAAAACAAAAAAAACACTAAACAACTACTTTAGTAAGATTTCTTCATAGGTTAAGTCTATAACTTTAAAAACATTTTAAAGTAAGTTAACATATTCATGTAATGCACATGTAATCATGTTTGAGACCAGTATAAAGAAGTCTGCACCCTCTCCATGTGTGTTGCCACCTGCTCTTCTCGTCAGTTTTTCCCCTCTTTCCCTCAGCAACATTTGTTTTTGTTTACAGCATTTTGTGTGTGCCAAGTGTGAGAAGCCTTTCCTCGGCCACCGACATTATGAGAGGAAGGGGTTGGCTTATTGCGAGACTCATTATAACCAGGTAAGAAAAAAAGAGATGACTTTGGAGGACAAGACTGATATCATAATGTTGGTAAAGTCTCCAAAAAGAAACGGTACTTCATTGCTTCACCAAATAAAATGTGCGTCTCCTTGTTTCTGTGTTCTCAAGCTCTTTGGCGACGTGTGCTACCACTGCAACCGTGTGATTGAAGGCGATGGTGAGTATCGGTATTATAAATCTCATATTCAGTACTGTGTTTGTAGTAATTTCCATAGAAAGTTTGTTGAAAGTACAACAGTTGAATATTCATAATTTCCTTTGTTTGTTTTTTTCAGTGGTGTCTGCTCTCAACAAGGCCTGGTGTGTCAGTTGTTTCTCGTGCTCCACCTGCAACACAAAACTGACTCTCAAGTAAGTGATGGTGCTCATTAATAGCTCGTTTTACTGACTAATCATGTACCACACTACCAGCTTCTTCTCTCAGTTTTCTGTTAAAGTTCCACTTAACCCCTCCTAGTCTTAGTCTTAACACTTGTGTTTGTGTATTTCACTCTATTGCTACAACTTTACCTCCTATTTCTCCTTTTCCATGCTGCTCTTGCTGTGTCTACGGTAACTCAGAGATAAGTTTGTTGAAATTGACCTGAGGCCAGTGTGCAAGCACTGCTATGAGCGCATGCCTGAGGAGCTGAAGCGCCGCCTGGCCCGACGTGAGCGCGATGCCAAAGACCGCAAGAAAAAACCTGCTGTGTGTCTGTAGTTATTATTCTTTACCACTCGCCACTCCATCAGTTGGTTGGTGCTGTCTCTGCTTTCCTCTTTTTCTGTCGTGTTCCTCGTTTATTCACTATACTTGACAATCTGGCATGTTGTGAGCACTTCTCATTTATTTTCTAAAGTAAAGCCAACACCCTGCAGTTGTTTTGTGCAGTTGTTTTGTTGAATACCTCTTAAGTATGCATGTTATATTAAACATGAGTTTGGCTCAGTTGATGCTTATGAGCAGGGCTGCAACTAAGGACCATTTTCATTATTGAATAATGTACTACCACTAGTATGACTGATGTTAAAATGCAGTAGCCTGGGCCTACCCTATTCAGCTACAGACAGTGCATGCAGGAGGCAAATTTATTCACTTGACCAAAAGGCAGTGGCTTAGTGCCATCACAGTTTAGCTTGTGACGAAGCATGGAGGATGTATACATGTGCTACATGCATGAATGTGACTATGTAGCAGGCAGATATGAAAACAATTTATTATGTTACAGAAAAGACAAAATGTATTTAAAATTACATTTCAGCAGTCTTAGAATTCTAAGTATTTTCATCTGAAATTTTGGTGATGTACTTTTCTTTTCTTCTGAAAGAAGGCATGCAGAAAAGGTTTGTGAACCACTGCACTAGAGGGAGCTTGAGTACCACTGGTGGTACCTGGATCATACTTTAAGAATCACATTATACCAGAGTCCAAGCTGACATCCTCAAATGTCTGGGTTTGTTCAATCAACAGGCTAAAACCCAAAGATGTTCAGTTTAAGATGATATTAAACAGAAAAACTGCAAATCCTCACACTGAAGGAGCAAAAACAGACACATTTTTGTATGGTGGCCCTGAGAGCTCAACACACTGGACCTTAAGAAAACATTCAAAGAGGCAAGGCACGGCGAGGCAATTTTATTTATATAGCACCGTTCATACACAAGGCAATTCAAGGTGCTTTACAAGAACTTAGAAATACATTAAAATAAAACATTAAAGGAACATTAAAATTGCGAGCAAGAGGCAAAACACATCGCCAATTTGACAACAACAACCCCCTGAAATACTGCAAATACAGAAAACAACCAAAGAGAGAAACACCACGAGTCACACAGAACACAATGGAAGATAGTTTAAAATGTTTTTTAAAAATGTTATTTTATTTATTTATTCATTGTTAAACGTTCTTATTGCATGATTCAGATTTGAATTGCTATGCTAGTCATCAGTAAAAGGTTCATATTAAATGAACAGCAAATATCTAATGTTACATCTGAATCATGTAATCTGAATGTTAAAAACTTCATGAGACACAAAACATGGAAACAACTTCTGTGTCTCTGGTGTCAGTGCATGTTCATCACTTCTTAATGTCCTGAAAAGTGCCTAGAAATTTGTGCTATTTTCTGTTGTGCTCTGTGTGACTTAAAGCATATTGTTACTTGTTTTCTCACTTTGCAACATTGTTTTTTTCATATATAATAAATGCTGTGCATGTGCGGTCAAATTGTTGAGGATGTTTTGCCGATTTTCCTGCAATGTGTTGAGCTTCTTAGGGCCACACATTTTTGACTGTATATTCAAACTCAATTATCGATTAATAAAAAATTGTTTCAGCTCTATTTATGATAAATTTGGCTACATCTAATTTCCAATGAGATGTAGCCAAATTTTTGGGGTTGAATGACAAATAATTGCTGCCTTGTGCTGAAGCATAAACCTGCAGGATAATTTCAGTTCAGTCAGACAACTCACGTTTAGAATGTTTATTCAGCAGCAGAACATGATTTGAGTTTGGCGTCTAGGCTCCGACTTCATCACTTTCCGCAGCTTATGTTACGTAGAGATAAGGGGAGTGATGAGCAAATCTTGAACCCCCCGTCGGAGCCTGCAGGTGGATGCTGGGGTGGTGGTGGGGTTAAAGAGCAGGCAGCAACGCTAGTGCGGGGCAACAACGCATAGGCAGGCAGAGGGAGGAATGGGAGGATCAGCAGTTTAAATAGACCGCGAGATTGGAAGTGTGCGTTTGGTATGTAGTATTAAGAATGAGGTATGTCACGTGAGGTTGGCGTAGCAGCTCGAGTTGACTGCCTGAACTAGCTCGCAGGCGTCGCCACATTTGTTTCCATGATGAATCCAGAACAGAATGTGGGTGTTAATGTTGTCTAATATAATTTAAAGTGAGGAGACTGACACTTCAGATAATTTAACCTGTGGTGATGATAATATTTAGATAAAAACACATATGCTTGTCTAAGGAAAATCTGAAGCTTTAATATAGAGCAGAAACTAGCTATTGATTTTTTTTTTCTTCTAGCACTGTCTTGACAGGCTCTGTCTTTCTGCTTTGCAGGAACAAGTTTGTTGAGTTTGACATGAAGCCGGTTTGTAAAAAGTGTTATGAGAAGTTTCCTCTGGAGCTGAAGAAAAGGCTCAAGAAGCTGGCTGAGTCTTTGGGACGCAAGTGAGCTACTACCAGCCAAACAACCTTGTTGTTTTCCTGCTGTGTCTGTGATGGTGAAATATCTAGAAGAACTGCTGAATTAACATCAGGACCCACCCTTATATGCATGTGTATCACTGTGGTGTTTTCAGAAAGGTGCCTGTTATCAGTTGTTTTTTGTCCTTGCTGTTTTTTTTCTTTTATATGCAAATGTTTTTTTTTATATACATTCCTAAATTGTCCAAATTTATTTTTCTTCCCTAGACAAGATGTGTTGTCCCAGTTTATTACAATTTTACCATGAGCATAATTGCTAAGTGCTGTCTAAAACCGTTGACTTTGAAAATATTGTTGTTTGGCATTATTTTGAATTACACATGTGCCTTGAATATATGAACTATGTGTCTTAAAATGAAAATAATGGTAAAAATGTAACTTGCATACAATTATGCCTTAGTAAATACATCTTAATTATACAAAATATTTATCTGAAAGCATAATTTTACGAGACCTTTGAGCTTTTATACCTCAGTAAGAGTAATTACAAAGAAACCACTGTGTTCTTTATGAGTATATTGTAATGATGTCTCTAAACCACTAAGTGTTAATGAATTTACCCTTGGAGTATGTTTACTCTCGTCTTTAACAGATGATATAACGTGTATGTTAGAAGGTGGTACGTGGTGTTTAGAACTTGATGTTTCTGGTGCTGGTGACTGCTGTTTTGGAACATTGCAGTGAGTTGGGAGAAAATACGAAATCAGAGAATGATATTATGAATCATATATCTTTTAAAGTAGCGTATGTACTGAATGCTTTCAGTGTGTCTGGCAGTGTAATGGTATTGCTTGTACTGTAAATGCCTGGGGTTTGTTCGTCTGATATTTTTAGCCGAATTAACGTTTGCAACTTTCTGAGGGAAACAGTTCAAAGGAATCCTGATCAAATTAACCTTCAGCTGACTGTTTAACATGAGAACACTTTGATGTTATCATTAATGAGTCAGCACATTGCGCACATTGCTTGGGCTGTGAGAAGTCACACAGCAAGAAATTATATTTGCTTGGATGAGCTTTTTTTTTTTTTTTTTTT
>JAJHUR010136341.1:0-13827 GCA_027495735.1 Lutjanus campechanus | reverse complement strand
TTTTTTAATTACAGAACACTTTTGCATACACGTTTTATTTGACAGAGTTTACATTTGATTGATTTGCAAGAAATGGAGAATTACAGTTTACTGCAGCACATTTACTGTATTTGATTTTCTGCTTAATGATCAATAAAGTATTCATAAACACATCACAGTGAATTTCAATCCATGAAATATCAAATACACCTTCTTAAAACCTGTTCAGGCTCTGAACAGGTTTAGCTTTTTGAAACTTGTAGCATGCATTCATGATGTCTATTATAGGCACGTCACACACCTCATTACGCTACAAACAATCACTGATTCCGCAATAAACATACAATAAATTTACAGTACATATAAAATAAAAAGGTGCAAACTTCAAAACCACCAAAACAAGTGAAGTTGACTGTGTAAACCTGTTGACCCTGTACAGCAGTGATACTCAACTTATTTGACCGGCAGTAGGGTGTCGAATGGCCCTCATCATTTTCTAATTCACAGTGAAAAATAAAATTATTAACACTAAAACCTTTTTATACCAATAAGTAAATGCTCAATAGTGCCCCTTGTCTGTTACAAAAAGACCTTAAAGCTACTCATTCCCTGGTGGGAGCAGATTGTTTATGAATTATTCCAACATTTGGGAGAGGTTCTAGCAATGTTTGATGATGTATAAACAAATGTAACCAAAGCATTTACAACTAAAATGCAGGTGCAGCCTTTAAATACAGTAAAATATCTGATTTATCTGTTATATAGGCCTAACTACAATCCTTGTACCGAGTTCATGTAGTTGATAAGTTTACGGGTCAGTTAATTTGAAAGTTAAGAATTTCAAACTAGAGAAGAAGTTGCAGGTGTGAATGCTGGCTGCTGCTTTGCTGCATTGCTGGCATGAAAAATTGATTAATCCAAAGAATCTATGAAAAATGTGGACTAATTGAATATTTAAATGCTGACGCTAAACTGAAGAGGCTGAAGACGAGTGTGTTTTCTAACTGATTTTTAACAAAGCTTCAAAGACAGTTGAATATTTTGAGTTTTAATGGGATTTGGAAGTTGAATAAAAGCCAAAATGTACTACTACTTCGATGTTTGAATGGAGTTTCTAACTGAAAGTCTGAATGAGTAGTTATTAGTTGAAAAATTGAAAACGAGGCAGGTGTGAACATTTTGCCATTTACTTTGAATGGGGAAATTTTCACAGAAATATTTCTGAAAGTATGAAAATAATAAAACATCTGAATAACAGGAACCATGTCTTAACTGAGCTGACATGAAAAAAGTGGGACTAGTTAGGTGCCAAAAACATAAATATTGTTAAAGTTCTGTATTGACCAGCCTTCGGCCTCCTGTCATTTTGCAAAAGTAGCCCATGGGCAAAGCAAGTTGAGTATCCCTGCTTTACAGTTTACCTCTCAAAGCTTTAAATAAATTGTTAACGGAGAACTAAAACCCCTCCATTTAGATAAATATCTTCACATGCATGCCACACTTCTGTGTGATAGATGTATAACTGAGTAAAAAACTGAAAAAAGAGCTCCAGGAGCTTCTTATTTCCCTACTAAATGTAGGATGTAATATATAATTATACATTTTAACAGTACCGATCATTTTAGAAGCAATGAGAAAACAATAGTTGGTCTGTATGTTTTCTTGATGATGTGTTTCACAGTTTTTTTTTTAATCTTCCTGATCATTTTCTACTTGCCACCTTTCCTTCTGTAACACATTGACGCACAAAAAAACTCAAAGTGTTGTTGCATAATGGACCTTTTTCACAGCAGACACTCAAGTGTTATAGCATAAAAAGCACATTGTCATTAGTAACATGGACTATTGTATTCAAGTGTCACAGTGAGTCAGCATGCATAACACGTGGAAACTACAGCAGTGAAACTGCTTTTCCTCCTGTGACATGTCGAAATATCTGCTGTGAAAAATGCCTGCTACAGGAACATGTGAGCCTTGTGTCCTTAAGTTAACAAACAAGTACATGATAGATATTTGAAATAGTCACAGGAGATTAACCATTTTCTAGGTAGTGTTTTTGCTAACAAGAGTTTATCACAAGCTCCCATAGCTAAATAAAGTGAATGTAATTACTTCACACTTAAAATAAACTCTTCAGTTTGTGATTGTTAATTCATGTGAAGTCAAAGTGTCGAGATTAAAGTCAAAATGTCGAGATTAAAGTTGAAATGTCAAGAATAAACTCAAAACATTGAGAATAAAGTCAAAATATCAAGAGGAAGGAGGAAGGTATTTTTTAATTTTACATTTTTAGAACAGAGTTGAAATTTCGAGAATAATGTTGAAATACCATGTTAAGATTAAGGTTGAAATGGCCTCATTCTCAACATTTTTCAACTTTATTCTTAATATGCAAAATAATAATTATTAAAAAAACTTCCTCCTCTGATGTATTTTTTCTTTTGCTTGGCAGTAATACTGAAAATTTAACTTTATTCTCGACCTTTTTTTTAAACGTTATTCTCGAAATACAAAATAACAAAAACGACGACAACAACAACAAATACCTCCCAACAAAAAGTACAAAAATAAAAATCATCTTCTCTTTCTCCCTTCCTTTATTCACAAAATTTAGCCTTCAGAGGACTGAACCAGAATGCCTCTGAATGTTTTTTGGATAAATTGGAGTCTTTGGGGGAACGTGATAAACCAAAACCGTTAAGTCCAGTCAGGCAGCTCATTACGAATAAATGTTTGAGACCAGACAGAATGCAATTCAATTTGGTGTCAAGGCTCAATCACCTCCCCAGATGAGAATGCAGGGAGTGATCAATTGAACTGCCTCAGAGGGATTGTAGAGAGGAGGGGTATGTTAGAGTGCAGGAGGGAGCAGAACAGAATATATGTAAATATTTGAGCAGCAGTTCAGCGGTGACAGTGGCAGACTGGCATTAACAGACAGAGCACTTAAGCACAGACGTTGTCATGGCATCATCCTCATCATCAGCGATGGTGGTGCAGGTGCTGGAGTCGTCTGGCTGAACTAATGCATCATGTACCCACTGCCTGAATGGGAGAGAGTCAGAGGAGTATATTCATAAAATCAGAAAATCCACACGTTCTTCAAGAAAAGCTCAACTTCAGCTGGTTTATACTGTAGCTTAAAGTGTTAAGCAACCAGATAAACTAATGGTGAAGATTTCATTATATTGGGATATGAATTAATGTTCTTGTCAAGAATTAGTTGAGAAGATTGATACCACTTTTATATTTGTGTGCAATATCTGGAACAGGAGGCAGAAGGTGATTAGCTTAGTTTTAGCATAAAGACTCAGAGCAGGGGCAGTTAGCCTGGCTTTGTCCAAAATTAGAAAACACAATATATGTGTCAAATTAACATGTTACAACAAATCACTTGTAGTTATTCCTTCTTAGCCAACAGAGACCAACAGTGACATTAGTGAGCTTTAGATGTGTTAGTACAGTAGGTGTATTTTTAAAGAGCTAGCTATTTTCCCTGGCTCCCAGTCTTTATGCTAAACTAAAATAATTAGCCTTTTTCATGGGAGACATTTTGACTTGTCATATCCAATCTTAATTTCGACAAGAATTTTAAGTTTAGTTTTAGTCTTAGGTGCTTGTGGAAAAGAAATTTAGTTAATGTAGCCAGGTGAACAAGGGATACAGTGTTTCTAAACAGTTTAAATAGTGTTATATGATCCCCCTGTGAAACTGTTGTAATGAAGGGTGTTTCTTTTGCATTAAGAGCAACACATTCCCCTTGTTGAGGTACACTGTCTCTTTAAGAGCAGCACAGGTTCAGATCGTGCAAGAGCGCTCGAGGTGTGTATTTTTGTTTATGTTCGGGAAAATACCCCATAAACTTCAGCAGAACACAGAAATGTTTACCAGCACCACAAGAATAGAGTGTAATGACAGTGTCAGACTAAGGATGATGAGTGATGATTTTGTACTCTTGCTGATTGCAATAGATTTGTAAGATGTTTCGGCTGTATGATATCTTCACCACCCAGTGTGCGTGTGTGTGTTTGCACACAGGCTGCACCCTGGAGTGAGTCAGTTCATTATTTTATGAGAATTTATTTTCTTAACAAATGTATTTATTTGTGTTATTTGTGTATTTTCTGTATTTAGAGCCACTACTGTTGTCTAGTACTGTCTAATATTGTCTAGTATTGTCTAGTACTGTTTAGCTTTGCATAGTCCTGTTTAGTACTGTCAAGCGTTGTCTTGTATTGTCTAGTAGTGTCTAGTATTGTCTAATACTCTGTAGTACTCTGGAACTGTCTAGTCCTGTCTAGTACTCCCTAGTATTGTCTAGTCCTGTCTAGTTTTGTCTACTACTCTCTAGTACTGTCTAGTCCTGTCTAGTACTGTCTAGTAGTCCCTAGTATTGTCTAGAACTGCCGAGTGTTGTCTAGTATTGTCTAATACAGTCTAGTCAAGTCTTATATACACTGTAAAACTGGGGTTCATTAGAGTATAACAGAAGGCATTGAACTAGAGTCTGTCTACTGTAAATATTCCTTTATTTTGTACTACCTACACCACTGTTTACCAGTATTACTGTACTCAGATTGAAGCTGAAAGTTGATATTAAGTGATGAAAAGTGCAAGGAAAGCATAGGAAAAGGAGTTTTCTGTTTTGTTTTCACTGGGATTTATGTGAAACCCTCAAAATTAGTCTCATCATTTTTACTCTGGCCACATTAAAGTCACATTTTATTATTTTCTTTTGCTTTCTTGTGTGGTGTGTTTTTTTTGTTTTTTTTTTTTGCAAATCTTGAATCCATAAGACACTTTATCCTCAGTACATGCAGTCTTTCTTTTGGTTGGTTTATAAAAGAATGGTGTTGACGGATCTTTCTTTTCTTTTTTTCTTCCCACCTGACAGGCTGCTGGTGAAGGTGGCCTGTTGAGACGCCAGCTGCAGTTTCGTTTGGCTTTTTTTAAGCAAGCTAAATTTATTAGTGCTTTGAGATGGTAATTTGCTATGATCTAAATTAAGTTGTCCATCTTACATTGTCATCACAATTTATTCATGAAATAAAAGGATGGCAACGAATACTTATCCTCAAAATTTTTGTTGACAAAATTAACAATGGTCATAGCAGTAAAAGTACAGGTGGAACAAATTTTGTTAATGAATGCTCAGTTCTATTAAGTGCCCTGGTAAGCCATGTCAGTGAGCTGGCATGCACAACACCAGAACCCTAGAACTGACTCACCTAAATGGAATGCAGTTGTTTTTAATGTTAGAAATTACATCTGTACTTTTCCTGCTATGCTGTGCCAAAATGACTGCTGTAAAAAAAGGTTCATTACCTGCTAGCTGCAGTTTCATATTTAGCTTAGAGACACAAGAGCGGTAATGATCTTCTCATCTAAGTCTTGGCAAGAAAAAAGATAAGCAAATTTCCTAAAATGTTGAAAAATCCTTTTATGAATTCAATAAGATTGGCACACTTTCCATTACATTTTTAGTGTATCATTACTGTAAATATTAATAAATGTTACACACAGATTGTAACTGTAGGAGTGTCAGACTTACTGGAAATGGATTGAATCTCTACATGCAGCTTTTAACCGGACTGGCAGTAGACGAGTAGTGATGGGCGACATGTGGGGGAAATCTATGCAGTGGGTTCTGAGAATGAGTAGGTGTCAGTGGCAAGTTCTTGTGTTGTGGTCGGAGATGTGATGGTAAACCCAGGAAGTGCAGTCTGAAAGTTGCCCATTCACCAAAGTTCATGCCGAGGAGCTTTTTAAGGTCATCTGCATCACCAAAGACCAGTGCCGAACCGTTGAGGCCATTGCTTCTCACAATATCAACATACTTACTGGGGAATTTCATCCTCTCCAACTAGGAAAAAGAAGAAAAGTTAAGCATGATAAATACAGAGGAATATTACTTGGTTCCCAATTATTGTTAGTGTTGGTGTCTACCATTCCTGTACTTGATTTAAAATTGTCTGCCTAAGGGATTCACAGGAAATGATGCAGCATATTCAGCATTTCTGTTTGGAATTTTATCAACAGCCTCTCTGTTTATTGTTAACCAGTGGTGGAAGAACTGAGACCTTTCTTAAGTAAAAGTATGTAATATTATCAGCAAAATGTACTGAAGTATAAAAGTAATAGTACTCATTATGCAGAATGGCTCCTTTCACATTGCTACATTATTATAGAATATTATTTTCTGTTTATTACTTGTATTTTTGGCTTTTATTTTGGAGAGGTCACAGGAAATGCAACATGTTTGTCAATAAAATTTGTAGCAGTAACAGTGAATGTTAATCAGTGAATGTTAATCATGTTCTTTCTCTGCATGTTTTGACAGCAGATCAATTTAATTTTTCCAGAGACTAATTGAACAATAAGGTGCAGCTACAGTAAGCTGTTAGATGAGATAATAAGGCAGCACACCTCCAACTAGGGCTGAACTATTAAAAAAATACCTAAATATGATTAATTTGACACATTTTTACACCATTATTCTTATTTTAATTGAAAATAATTATTGTGATTTGTGATTTTTGCGGGGACCTGTGCCAAATCTTCTTAAGTTCATAGAATATAATGTGTAGGCCAGGACACATATGCAGCCCTACAATATTTAATCTAAAATGAATAACTTTGACTCACATTTTTTCTTTAGCAAATATTGTGCCTCCTGTGATGTGAAAAGTACAGCAGTCCATATTGTCATTTCAATAAAATTTTGGAGCCCTACCTCCAACTCTTGAGCGGGGTAACCGCATTCACTGTGCAGAAGACTACTTATGCATATCGTGGTTACTGATGGTGTGATGAACAAAGGCCTGCGTGACTTCTTCACTGAGACAACATTAGTTTGTTTGGCTGCACTTTAAACACATACACCAGTTGTTCTTCTGTTGTATTTCTGCTATTAGCTGCTCAAGAAGTGTTTGGTGTGGTATTAAATCGCACTTCCCTTTACCACCAGTAACCAAGGGCATTCCCAAATCAACCAGGAATGAAATTTTAAAGAAATCTTAAAGATTAAGACATTTCTTACCTCTTCACATAAATCTTCTGTGTTCATATTGATGATAGTTGTGATTGGCAGAGGAGCTAGGTCCCTCATCCAACCAGAATCTTTCAGCCTGGATGTCCCTCTGATCTGAGCCAGCTCCTTCCTAATCGAATGATCCAGGTTCACTGTCGCCACTTCAAATGTCTTCAAGTGATCCACGGTGAATTCGAAATCTACCGTGAGAAATCTTTCAAACATCTCAGGATCTCCGTCCTGCTCGAGGAGGTCCTCAATCTGTGCACTCATCACGTACAGCTCTGCCCTGGACTCACTGAAGATGCTCCATAAGGTCTTTGAATCATCAATTCTGGCCACATTTCCATCAATATCTGCTCTCTGCTGTGCATCTTCCACACACTGGATGATCCAGCTGAGGCGGCACGGCCACTGATTGGCCAAGACCACCCATGCTGCAATGTATTCTTTGTGAGGAAGCTTTTTTTCTTTGATCAAGGCCTTCATGATTATCACTGTCACTCGAATGGAATTGATGACTCTTCTCATTGACATGGCATCATCCGATATGTACTTGTCTAGTTTCCTTTCATTGCTGGTCAAGATACTCTTGACCAACTCCTCTACGTCTTCCTCTTTGCCATCTGGTTTCTCTGTTCTTTTATCGATCAGTGGATCTGACTCTTCCTGTCCTGATTCAACCACCACTAAAGCTATATTTCTGCAAGATGTTGTTTCATGGTCCTCAGTTCCCTGTTGCTGTTCCTCCTTTCTCTTTGTGTCACTGGGAATTTCTGAATTGCTAGTAAGTCTGTCAAATAAACTGCGCTTTGAATCATCACACAGTGGTGGGACTGTGAAGGCCATTGTCACAATGCTGTTCAACAGTGCATATGCTCTGTCCTCTTTGCTGAAGCAGCCATCTGCAAAGTTCACTTTCTGCACAAGAACATCTGGGTTGACAGCCAGAATGGAAATAAACGGACTCTCCTCATCTGAAAGCAGAATGTTAATGGCATCTAGAACTGCAACAATTTTCTTGGGGGAGCACCGGTCCAGATTAGTGATCTTGAGTACCACTCGGATCCTTCTCCTCTCAAACACCTCCATAAATTGGATGAAGCAAGACAGAAACCACATTTCCTTCCTCACTTCGTTCATGAAGCCCATTTGGCTGCTGACGCGCTCATTGTCCATGCCCTTCTTGATGTTCAGATCCTGGTTAACGACGAGGTTCTTAACCATCAGAAAGGCAAACCTCAATGCACTAGCGGCCGGTACTCCTAACGCAGCGATGACCAGGCCTTCCAGCACTCCTACATGGCCTGTTGTTCCATTCACCCCCTGGCCTGGTTCTATCTCAGGTTGGGGAACACCAAGAGGCAACAGCACTGCCAGGAAGATAATTGGTACCAGAATAATGCACAGGACGAGAAACCACAGAGGGCAGCAGCAAACCTTTTTGGACCTCCAATCATTAGGACCATCCTCCACTATCTGCAGTGTTTTATAAAAACAAAACACAGATCAAATTAACAACAGGTTAGACTTCCATGTTTTTGGCTAGCTGAATGGCTTCAGAGATGGCAGTGTCAGTCACTGGTTTGTTGGTGGGCACACCACTTTGATCTTCCACCACCGAAATATCTAACAATCTTAAAGTTCCCATGAATGAGTGAGCAAAGTGCTTATTGCCTACATGTTTTCTGTAACAGGCAGCTAGGGAAAGACTTGTCAGTGTCAGGACTACTGTATATTAGCTGATCTTCCCTGACTGACAGCTCCCAGTGAACATGGTTGTATGGAATAAAAACAGCTTCCAAGACCAAGTGAGGACACTTTGACCACAGAGAATACAGCACCAAGGTGGTTTGCTCGCTGGGTTTGGCTCCTGGCACCCTGGTTTAAGTCACAGCTACCCAAGCTAGTGGCAGTTAACTAAGTTCGTGTAGCAAAAAGTAAAATTATCTTTCCATTAGGAAGCTCTCTTAATGTCCATGTTGGTCTTGGAGGCTGTTTGTTCTGGTGACCAGCAATGTTCACTAAGAAGCTGCTGAATCTGGTTCTGTGCTTCAGTGACTTTGTTTGTTATTGCTGGGCCAGACACTGGCATATAGGTGACACTTAAACATCAATTTTGACTTCATGGGAACTTAACAACAGAGTAAAGTTAAGACAAATCACAAACCTTCTTCTTGACTTCCTCCTCTTCATCATGTTGAGCCACGCGGTAGAGTACAAGCTGTAACTTCCCAAAGTTCATCTGCATGGCCTGAAACAGCCGTATGGCGAGCCCGGCCCAAAGCAGGTCACTGCCTGCAAAATGCCAGGCACTGAAATGCACATAAATGAACCTGATGTTATGGTGTTTCTGATTCTGTGTAGTCCAGACGGGCCTGTAGAAGAGCATTCGGCCAATGAGAGCTAAAAAGCCAGTAAATGAAGGGTTAACTGAGCGAGGCGTGGATATTTCTTTGTATTTCTTCTCAATCCTTGAAGACTCCTGCTCCGTGTTTGCTGAAGAGACACAAAACATGTTACATTTAGGATAAATCATTTAGCTTGCTCAGGTGGTAACAGTATAAATCAAGGCAGGGAGATATCAAGAAAAGTGAAACTACAGGTTGGATAGTTGGCCTGGTCATAAAGAGGATAATGAATAGAAGGTTTTTAAAATGTTATGTGGAATGGTAATAAGCAATAAGTTATCTGGCTGTAATTAACCCCAATAAAATACCCCAAACATGGCATTAAACACAAAACCTGTTCCAGGAAAAAATAATCAGATTCTTCTGCAGAAATTCTCATACGCAAATGACTCTGCTTTTTCGATTGTGCACATCAAGGCATGATCCATAGTAAAAAGTTCCCATATAGGGTGAATAGTATTTAATAGCTGTCTAGTTTTAATATTTTGTAGACATTAACGTGAACATTAAGCCTGGTTCAACATGTGCAACTCTGTTTGCCAAGGTTTTTTTTTTTTTAAAATCATCATAACAACCTCATATTGTATGACCTTCTGGGTACCACGGCGAAACAACCTTAAACTTGTCTTTTCTATTGAAACCTGCCATTGAATGGAGCACATGCTCCACTCAGTCTGTTCAGTGTCACTTGTCTATAAAACGTAAATCTGAAATTTCACTTTCCGTCTCCATATACTTCCCATGTAAGAAGACTATGACTACTATCTGATGTCTCTTAATATATGATTTATTGTTTCTTTTTTGTGTTTTTTATTCTTACATTTTATTTAAAAATGTGGGCGTCTTTAAAGTTAAAGCTGAGCTTTCTCTGTTGTTTGTGATATAAAACTATATTTATTATTTAGCAGACACAGGTTTAAACAGTAATTTGATGTATGTCTTATGACACTCATGGGATTGTTGTGTACAGCCTCTGAAAGGGCACCTTTCTTTTTAAGGCAACCACCTGTAATTACAATTATTTACCATACATCCCACATATGATTTGAATCTGTTGGGGGTGTGTGATGGGAGCACATGTGCAACTTTGTTTGATGTGCACACTGTTTAGGAGAATTATGGTATGTGTACTTAAGAACACCGCCATCAGAGGCCTGCAGGGATACAACATCCACTTTTCAATAAATCACTTGTGAAGATGTCATTAAAGCATGAGGCAGCTCTGAGCTGGTGCACAGGTCAATCACTTGACAAGAAGTAGCTCAGTGATTTCCTGACTGCAGTGGCTAAGTCAACGCAAGAATTAACTAGAGACCATATTTTGATGGGATCACATCAGCTGCGACGCACATCAACATGTTGACATTCCAACCCATGAGTACTGAGTAGTCATTATTTTATTATTACCAGCTGTGACAGCATGTGGCTTTTATTGTTTTCACACTGTGAGTCTGTGTACGTATCATCATGTCAAAATATTGTCTTGGAGACACCTAATGTAACAAGAACTACCACAGAAACAGTTTTGAGTAATTTGCCAGGTGTTTACATGTCTGTCTATGGACAGATTTAGTCAAAGTACACAACTGAGCAAGATGCAGCCATGAAACTTCACAGGTGTGTAGATGAGATCAAGATTTAGGCCAAGAGGATGGCCATAATCCAAGCAAAGGTGTTGGGGGTGATGAATCATGGTCATACAACTGCCTACTGGCAGCAGGAAAATACTCTTTCAAATTGCTCCTAGCAAGTTAACTCATATGTGGTCAGCAAAGTCTTAAGACCTTGATGAAGCTGAAAAGAGGAGCTTGTGAGTTTTCATTAAATGCCATCGCCATGATGGCACATTATTCGCCATGAAACAGGAAGTTGTTGTAAATGGATTGTACAGCATGGTTGGTATTGTTTCCACTTTGTGAGTCTGTATGTCATCATGTCAAAATGTGGTCCTGAAGATACCTACAGTGGCAGAAACTGCCAAAGAGGTAGTTTTAAGCACTTTTCCAGGCGTTTCTGTGTCTGTCTGTCTGTGGACAGATTTTGTCAATGTGATTGCTTCACAAACATGCAAGGTACAATCATGAAACTTTACAGGTGTGCACAAGAGATCATCTAAAATAAGAAAGAGCTGTCGTGTGATTGACTGTACAAATAGAGTCAACAACAAAATCTGAGTGATCTTTTTTGATCCTTTGGTGTTCTTGTCATTTTAATTTTGCCAACAAATCCCACCATGAAGTAACATTACCACAAGCCATTACCAAACAACCACAGGCTTTGCTTTGTGTATTTCCCTGGCATTTAAATCAGGCACATATAAATGTCAGGAAACCTGATGCCTGGTCAAATGTCCATGAACCACTGTTTCTTTGGTAAGTTGTAAGGACCACTGTCCAAATGCCTTTACACAGATATTAGTTTGTTTTACTCTTGGTTTTGCACTTTCCCATTCTAAAGTCAGCTGTGTTGCAGGATGTTTTGCCATTTCATCCGACTGAAGGGGTGTGTCATGGAGGGAAAGTGTCATCAGTTCATCCGTTCTTTGATGTTCACAGAATCTGTCCACAGACAGACAGACTAACATTGACAGCTACCAAAGTACTCAAAACCACTTCTGTGGTAGTTCCCCCTACAGTAGGTTTCTCCAGGACCACATTTTGCCATGATGACACACACACAGACTCACAAGGTGAAGAAAATTTCAGCCATGCTGCCACAGCTGGTAAAATATGTATATTTACAATGATTTTATGCTACAACAGCATTTTTTATTGTTAACAGGTACAGTTTCTACAGTCAACACACCATACTTTTACACAATACAGCTATATTTACACTGAATATTGTGTAGTAGACACTGAAAACAAACACTAGTACATAAACACTGTTTGCATGCAAATCATTTGAAAGTTTAGTTTGAATGAATTTACCTTATAACTTTATAACATCCCACAGTTCTGAGACCACAGACTGGAGACACTATCACAGAGCCAGACAGCAGACAAAGGAGACAACATGCTGGGGGACAGACAAAGTTCTAACATACCTTCCATTTGTGCGAGGATCATGTTAGTTCGATTTTGACATGCAGAGTAGAGTCCTATAGTTGCAGGTGATGAAACTTTTGTCAGGGTCTTGGACAGCGCATAAGCATAAATATCATCTGAAAGAAGGAAAAAACAGCATGAATAACATTTCATTTCACATTTTGATTTCTATCCACACACATTTAAATGATACAAAAATACATTAGAGGTTGAAGGATTATTTGACACGCCCATTGAAAGAATTTCTCACATTTAAACTGAGAGAAACTGGATCTCCAATCGACACGCTCACAGGACTAATCATTACCGACAATGTTCTTTTAGCTCAATAATGTTGAACTAAACTGAAACGACAGTGCAGGCAACAGTTGTTCATCTACGCATTGATAAGGTGTGAATTTACATGTATCAGGAACATGTTCACAGCATAAACTGTGGTCACAGACGAGATTTTGCATTTTCAGAGGAAATGAGGAAATGAAAATTGAGTCCTTGAACAGGAATGGTGAAGTCATTATTTACTGAATATTGCATTCTACCTTATTGTTGTGAGGGCTATATTATATTGTAGGTTATAGCTTCAAAATACTTTTTTATCCTGCGCTACTTGTAATAAGTAGAATGGTGCTGTGGTGATTCCTGCTCTGTTCTCCGAACACCTGTTCTTGCACTATATGTAATTTGGGTTGCACTAAATCACACACACCACCAACTATCTCACTGATTTTGGTGAAACTGGATCATACTTTATGGAGAAAATCTTTTCTGGGTTTCCCCCAGAAGTCCTCCAGCTGCTCTGCCTCAACTCGCTGTGATTTAAGGAGTTTCCTGATGGACAGATAGCTTGTTGTTAAAGTAACTGCTAACTGTAGCAGCTGTTAGCTAGTTCGCTCAGTTAGCTGTGCAGCTAGCTTAGTTGCAGCTGCACAGGACCTTTGGACAGCTGGAGAAAGAGGCTTTCAGGCTCGGGGGCAGAGGGATGCCAGCAGGGTATGCTGACGGGGAGCGGCATCAGCATGAGTTTAATTACAATGTGCTTATTTTAAAACCAAACATACTGAACAGAATGTCAAGCAAAAATACAAACCAACCATAACTGATGGCTAAATCATTTGCAACAACAATAATGACTATGATATTTGTATTTCCTGAACACCTGTGATTGCTGCATCTGCTGCTGCAGCTGCTGCTCGCCAGCCCAGCTTCTGAAAGAGTCCCAGCAAATAGTGTTGGTGATTCACATCTTAAGATACCGCGCAATATGGTAATTGAATAACATGTCCAAGAGATATGATGGTGTTTTATTAATGGCCACAAGATTCAACTGGGGTTTGGCCTATATAATTTGCAGTGTTGGGCA
>JAJHUR010136340.1:0-37604 GCA_027495735.1 Lutjanus campechanus | reverse complement strand
AGATAGAAACATTGCTACAGACAGTGATTTAAAGGGATAGTTTGGATTTTTTGATGTAGGGTTGTATGAGGGTATTAACTACAACAAAGAGGAGAATCAGCACTAAGCTAAGCAAAGAACTGCTGTTGGGGCAGCAGGGTCTGCAGCAAAATGTATTTTAGCCACATAAAAAATGAGCTACCTAAAAAAATTAATATCGATTTAAGTGTATGCTAAATTTGGAATATTTTAACCACTTTACCTTGCTGTCAGACAGTCTTTTCTGAGGGGAAACTGGTGTTAAATAAGCCAAATTATTGCTCTCCAAACCAACCAAACTCCATAGACAAAATCAGTAATTTTACCTCACAGAGCACAGGAGTTTCTGGTCTACCACTGTCACAGTCTTTAAGTTTTCTTGTGTTATTGAGTGACTTTGGTGAATCTGAACCAGCCATTTAAAACCTGAAGTCACACAATAACACAAACTAACTAACCGATCAAGGCAGCAGTAGACAAGCATTTTCTGTGGTCTGCAAGGTAAAATGACTGATTTTGCCAGTGGAGTTTGGTTGGATTGGAAAAAGCAATATTTGGCCTGTAATATTGCAGTTTCAGGTCAGAATAGGCTGTATGATGGCAAACTAGGGCAGTGAAAATATTCTACACTGAAAATGTTTAGGTGGATCTTTTCTAAGTGGCTAAAATACATTTTGTTAGTGACATATCATATAGCTTGCATGCTTGTACCCCACTGTGTGTCTTCAAACTGTGGGCATGCCGAACGCCATTTAAAGCAATATTCCACTTTAAGAGATTAACCCACGCAGTATATACTCACCACCATGTCGATGTGATGGTGGATGAAAATCTTCAATTTCCAAAACAGTCCTGGAGTTTTCGGAGAAACAGGGTAGCAGCCTCATCCAGTACAATGGCAGTGAATGGTGACCACGGATAAAACGTTAAAAATAGCACACAAAACAAAACACAAAATGTCTCCATCCTGCTTGTGTGGTGTAATCATAGCGTCGATCTCGCGAGACTTCGGCATGTGCGGCCATTAGGATATATACGAAGTCTCGCGAGATCGACGCCATGTTTACCGGCTACCTGCAACAGCTGATATTTCTGCTAAAAACATGGCGAAAATGGCGTCTTTTGCGATTAATTTTTAATGTAGTGGCTTGCGGACACTTGGATTACACCACACAAGCAGGATGGAGACATTTTGTGTTTGTTTTGTGTGCTATTTTTAACGTTTTATCGGTGGTCACCGTTCACTGCCATTGTACTGGATGAGGCTGCTATCCTGTTTCTCCTAAAACTCCAGGACTGTTTTGGAAATTGAAGATTTTCATCCACCATCACATCGACATGGTGGTGAGTATATACTGCGTGGGATAATCTCTTAAAGTGGAATATCGCTTTAACACTGACGTACTGATACAGACTGATAAGTACCTCATAGAAACCTAGACATCGGACAATCCAACATTTTTTGATAACACCCCTATAGACTCAACACCACTAAAACAGATACACTATATAAAAAAAAATCCCTGCTTGGGGAAACAGGGATTACATTCAAACGCACCACCTTTTTTATCATTAGGATTTTTCACTGTCACTGTGTAGACCCCTACAAACACACATTCTGGACAAGTTACATATCCATTACACAAGGGGGGGTTTATATAACCTAGCTGGTCTTATTATGTCAAGAGAAAGTGTCCATGAGTGTGAGAGGCACTTAGTTAAAGGCACTAGACTGGTCTCATGAATTGTGAAGCTTCTCTGGTCGTGAAGGTTCTGACTGAGACATTTTGCTTTTTAAAATATTGATTGCATTTCACAACAGGGCGTTTTATGGATTTTTAACCTTTAATTGCATTCCAAGGCTCTTTTATTTTAGAAGTTTTGTGTTACAGCATCGGTATGATGTAAAATGTTTTAGTCAAAGCCACACAACTGCAAACATGCCAACTTATAATTGTTTACACACATTACTGTACACCACAAATGTAATATTCTGATTTAAAAAAAATACATGCTGGCTGCTATGCTGAATATCATAATAATAATAGAGCATGTTGTTTTCTTTGCTCCATATGTTTAGTTTTCCATTTTGTAGCCTGGGTGCAAAATGTTTGTTGTTTTGTGTGAAGAGACGGTAGCTATGTAGGCTACAACGCAATTGCAACCAAAAGTCAAATATAATAGCTTAATTGAGCCTCAGGCTGACTGACACTCAGAGGCTTTTAACACCATTTTATGCCACCTTTTACACCATAATTGACCCTACCTCCAAGTCTTGCTAAGCACCCCTTTCAGCCCTGTCCTCCAATAACAGCTGAGCAAACTTGGTACAAGGTGGAACCTCTGTCAACTTTCTCATTTCATGTTTTTAACCTAACTAATGTTAGTTAAGTAGCTAAACAGCTGGCGGAGTGAGCGGGGCTCTATAGTCTGTATTCAAGAAAATGCAGCAGAAGTACCCTCTTGGCTGCCCGTATGATAGAAAAAAAAAGATAATGTGCTTACTGGGTGTCTTTACAGTGGAGAAAACATGATCAAGTGCCCTCAAGGATACCCTTTCAGTGGAAAAAACATGGTGAGCTGCATTCTAGTGTGCCTTCCAGCAGATACAACGTCACAAAATGCATCACGACATTAAGCGTGCCGGTGCCCCACCACGCACAACAAGTGCCCTTTTTGTTCTTTGGTTCCTGCCCCTCAGACAGCCAGAGTCGGCTGCTAATAAGAGTGTGGTTGGGTAGGGTTAGAGCTAAGAATATCAGGGTAAGCCAGTCAGAGGTAGAGCAGGGCTCGTCATGCTTGCCCCATGCTGGTAAAAAATATATTGCGTACAGGAAACAGAAAAGGAGAAAGCTGATGTGGGTTCTACTGGGTACCAAGCTTGCTCAACTGTTATTGGAGCACAAAGCAAAAAGGGGCGGGACTATACAAATCTGTGTTGGTAGAATTTAGACACGGCATTTAAATCCAGCAGACCACACCATAAGAAAACTTATTTTGGAACCATAAGCTCAATTTCCAGTGCAAATTCTTAAATATTCTTCTTTATAATTTTTCTGCTTCATCAAATCCATCTCGGGAATCTAAAATACTGGTGTTATTTCCTCTCTCATCTACTTTTAATGTCCCTATATGACAAATATATGAGGTATTTCCCCCCGGTATGTTAAATAAGAGGTCATTCTTGTTATTCAATGAGGCCAGAGGAATTTCTTTGTCTAATCTATCAAAAATGTCAACACCACTGTGTTCATTTGGTGAGTCACTTCCTTCCTTTTCTGCCATCCCTAAGTCTAATGAACAGCTCTATTATGACCTTAACCAGGGAGTTTTTAATTGAAATGTCATCTGTTTATGAAAATCTTGGTGGTATTTTAAAGTTTCCATTAATCCAACTCTTGGCACCTGAAGCGTCGAGTCATCTCTGGTATAATTCTTTAACTCAAGGGTGAAACTGGCGTATAATTGAATTTTGTGAGCTAGACCTTCATTTACATATCTGTGAATGTGTATTAATGAGTGCTTATTACAGATTATATTGGCTTCTTTCATTTAACAGCACGTTTTTAATTAAATACTGCCACATACAGGTATATTTGCTCAGTAAATATGCTTAGTGATGTTTCCCCCGGACACAACTGTTCATCATTATATCCCTGCTGCTTAAACAGAAGCTGTAAAGTGTAACATGAGCCACAAAGTATGTCATGCTGTATTGATTATAGTTGTCAAGCGTGTACAGGATGCTACTGAGTAAATACTCTTCCTGCCGTAGGTTCATCTCAAAGGGGAATTTCAATGTTAATCCCTTTTACACTGCAGGGTGTAGCCTCGGGTTGGTGAGGGACCTTGGGACCACGTGACCAAGGTGGGGGGGATAATTATGGGGAAAGAACATCTATTATTTATGCTCGTGTGTGACATGAAGAGCACAGAGCTGACATATTGAATCCAATACATCAATGCCGTGATACTGGTTGTTTGACTGTTGTGGTCACCATATATGCAGGGGGCTGACCTATGGAAGAGATGCGGACGGAAACCTTTTCCACTGAATCACTGCTGCTTCAGTACAATCCCAAGTGTTTTATGTTTGTACATGCAAAACTCTGCCCTGGTGCAGTGTCTCTTATGCAAATTTTTGAATGAATTTTGTTATAATTCATTCATTCCTCCTGGGGGCTTTTGAATCTCTGCCAGGTTTGTGTGGCAACGCTCCCGAAAGGCGTGACTAGCTCTTGATGCAGGCGCTGGGGGTTGCTGCTGTGCCCCGCGGTGATAAAGGATGGCACCAGCTTTATGCTGCTGCCAGAGTCAAATGACTGCTGTTTTCTGGCTGGCTTGACATTAAATGTGGAGTCTATACCCCCTCAGAATATTTTGGCCATTCTACCGAATCAGCGCCTTTTACATCCCCAGGACAAAACATACATATCACTCATTCTTGAGAATATTTTGTGGGAGTTTTTATTTTTAATTTTTAAATTATGTTGGCAAAATATATTTTAAAAGATCAAATTCTTGGCTATTAAACTTGTTGCAGGCCAACCTCCAAATGATTACATTTTTTATTAAATGACTCTCCATCATCTCCATCACAAGGAAAATCTGACAGAACTGATGTTACTTTTTCTTTTTTAATTTCAGAGCATAGTTGTAGTGAGTAGCCTTTCTCTTAATGCTAATCAAAATATACATTTTAAAACCATAATTCTTATTTAGTTGATCTAGAAGGGCCTCAGGGTTGGCATGTTATGGTTGAGACACATCTGATAGAAATATTATTCAATGAATTTGTAAAAAAAAAAGAAAGAAAGAAAGCTTAGCAGTGCTTGAGCTGTATTGTCTCATTTTTTAAACCCGGAAGTCAGACAGAAGTCCTTAGGGTATAGCTAACCCTTTTTTATGCCTGATTAAATAATGTTTTTGTAAAAATCCAATGGAGTTGAAGGAAATCTGGGACACAGCTTTAAATGGCCAACATCTTCATAAAAATGGATTTTAAAACAATAATAGCACATTTTTATACATATGTTATCAGTATTGTTAGTTTTAGATTCTCAGGTCTTTTAACACACTTTCTACTTTCCTGGCACAGAACAGGTTTAGAAATTAAAAATTAAAGCGAACCAAAACATGTCATATATTTCATTTAAAACCTTAATGAATAAATTTTAACTAAAAAATTGGATTTTGGAATGTTAGTGGTTTTTTGGCAGGACATGTTTTATTCCAGTCATCAAGAATTGTTGATATATACATGCAATCATCAAGCAAAGTATCCTGCACTTTGTCCTTATTTGAATTTTCAAGATACATCATGTAAACTCTGAATAAAAAGTAACTAAAGAGCTGAAAAAATAGTATTTTAGTCTGTCCCCACTCTAACACTACGCTTCACCATGAAATAAAATGATTAAAATCCCTCATCTCATTGCTTTGTATTGTTGTGTGACTCTATTTCAAGTTTAGACATTTAAATTAATTTTCTCATTGGAAATTCATAATATGTTGGTTAAAATACACATTTTAGTTGTGTCCCAGACTTTTCACTGAGTGCTGTTACCCTGACCTTTTCTCTCCTCTAAAATTTTTTAACTTTACTCAAGTCGCACGATTGACAAGAAATATTATCATTTGAGTCTCCTGAAGGCAATGGGAAGACCAAACTTAAATTCTCTTACTGTTTTATTCTTTATTTTTGTTCATATTGTAAATATGACAGTCATTTTGCTTAAATGATTTCATACATGTTATAATGTTGTTTTGAAGATAGTTTTAGTAAACCACTTGAAGGTGCTGAGTGTTCTCATGCTATTAGTATTAATCCAGTATGGCTATATTTCATGCATTTGCTGATATTATGCTAAACACTCAGTCCTGCTGCATTCCATTTAGAAACCATGTAAAGTACAAAAAAATGGCCTGAGATTGACCATTACAGCTTTTAAATAGTTAAACGTGTTTAATTTTGAAAAGTTTCAACACGCAAATGGCACTGATTCGGTGGAATGGGCCATTTCTATTATTTTACTGCTTTTCTATTCCCCAATATCATATTTATATAAACGCATGGACTGTGGCCAATAGAAATCAATAGTTTTAGTTGGAATGACAGAGGCATGGAGTCTTTTAGTCCTCCAAACAGATGCTCTTAAACAGCAGCCTGAGGGCAACAGCCCAAACAGCACTGGCCCTTCCAAGTATCTGCTTGTCATAAATGACTAAAAGTTTGATTCAGCTCCTCCCTGAGATTTAACTGTCCGTCTTAACACGACTTCCAAGTTGACTCTCACAGGACAGATTAAAGTATCCAAACTAAGACATAATATACATAGAAAGTTGCAAACAGATTCTATGAAACTTCGGTAAAAGAGCGTCATCGTTTCAGTGGAAACATTAACGTACAGTGTTTAACACCACCTACATACACGTCAGCATCGCCTTCAAAGAAAGAGACAAAAAGAAAGAGAAAGAACACACAAACAACAATGACAACAAAAAAACAAAACAAAACTAGACCTGCAAGCAGACATAAACGGGGTCCGACCCCCTCGCCCCAGTTGCACCCGGCATCCAGCGGAAGCGACACATCGGACCTGCAGGCCCACAGGCCTGACGCAAGTCACAGGTTTAGAGCAGCGCAGAGATCGGAAGATGAGCCATAAAAGTGTTGCAGCTGAGCATCGTTTACATTCAACACTTACGTCACCTGAGACTAGAGGTTAGATATAGAGGGGTATTCCCAGACGGGTATGTGCCAACAGTATTCTGGCTATATTTAGAACAGTTTGGACTTTCTGCGGACTTTATTATTATTATTATTTGAGTCACAGTGTTATTTTTCATTAGTTTTTATTTTTATCTCATGTTTAGGTTTAGTTAACCGAGTTTAGTTTCAGTGAATTTCCAGAGTGGGTTAGCTTGTTTCAGTTTAGTTTTTCTTGTTTAAAAATGTGCACTAGACATCCCAGTCTCTGTAAACATGCACCAATGCCTCTTCATGCTTGTTGTGTTTATACATTTAACCAAATTGTCAAAGATGAAAACTAAAGACATTTCCTGTATATTTTTATTTTATGTTAGTTAGTCCTGTAAATATCTTCAGAATATCATTTCAGTTAATTTTTTCTAAAGTCTATTTTTTTTACACCTAGTTTTAGTTTAGCTTTATTTAACTATAATAACCTTGGTGAGTGACTCTTTTGATTATAACAAGCTCAGACCACCGACATGAGAAATTGGCTCGCAGCTCATGCATAAACTATGCAAAAGCACTTACAACGCAGAATATTTCCTTAAATATTTTATATGCATGAGCCACCACTTTTTTAAACAGTTTCTAACTTTGTACCTCACAGATATTTAGGTCATACACATCTTCATCAATTAAATTACAATTTCATATTGAAGTGTGTGATTACAGGTGATATAAACCCATATGTTCCTAGTTACTGTTGTACATTTACAGGTACTTACTTACTAAAACTTAAAGACATAATGTGCAACATTTTCCTTTAAAAACAATGTACAGACTAATATAAACATAGTCCCTCTCAATCATCACTTATGATCCACTAGAGGTGTGTAGTGTTTAATATACTATATGAAATGTTGTAATGTGGGAACCAATAAACTGTTAGTTTACTATCAGTTTGGTACAATATATAATTTATACATGAATTTCTTTGTATCAACCAAATGATAAAATAAATTAAATTAGAGACAAATTAGAGCATTACTACTAATTAGTAAACATAATTATCATTTGTTTGTTTGTGTATTGTCTGTAGGATTGATGTAATAGATTGACTATTGATGGATTAGTATAGATTAGGATTAGGGGTAGGGCTGTTGCTTGTTCCTACTCCTTTTCGGACATCAAATTTTAATTTGTTTGTCATTTTAAGTCTGTTCACTATTTATTGTGTATTTTTTCTACATATATATTTTATTTTTTTAAATGTTCAAAATAAATAAATAAGTTAATTAATTGATTAAATCAAATCTATCAAAAATATGTGAAAATATATTAAGAGCATTGTTCTGTTGACTTATTGCTGTTTTCTCGTTTTCTTTGCAGCAGCGCCCACAAAACCAGTCCCTGACTAAGTCCTTGTGTCAGGAGACTCACTGGAAATGCCTGCTGCTGTCCCTGCTGATGTACAGCTGCATCGGGGTGATGGCGTGGTGTCAGGTGACCAAGGTCACACGCCTCTCCTTCGACAGCGCTTACAAAGTAAAGTCCATGATGTACCACGACAGTCCCTGCTCCAACGGCTATATCTACATCCCCCTGGCCTTCCTGGTCATGCTCTACGTAGTCTACCTGGTGGAGTGCTGGCACTGCTACACCAGGAACGAGCTGCAGTATAAGGTGGATGTGGACAGCGTGGCGGAGCGCATCCAGCGAATGCAGCAGGCTACGCCCTGCATCTGGTGGAAGGCCATCAGCTACCATTATGTGAGGAGGACGCGGCAGGTGACGCGCTACCGTAACGGAGATGCCTACACCACCACGCAGGTGTACCACGAGCGAGTCAACACCCATGTGGCAGAGGCAGAGTTTGACTACGGGAACTGTGGGGTTAAGGACATCTCGAAGCACCTGCTGGGCCTGGAGGACTTCCCCATCACCAGGCTGAGGTTCACTAAGTGCTTTAGCTTCGCCAACGTGGAGTCAGAGAACTCGTACCTGACGCAGCGGGCCAGGTTCTTCACGGAGAACGAGGGCCTGGATGACTACATGGAGGCCCGTGAGGGGATGCACCTGAAGAATGTAGACTTTAAGGAGTATATGATTGCCTTTTCTGACCCGAACCACCTTCCCTGGTACGCAACCAACTCCACCTTCTGGACGGCAGCTGCTTTCACCCTCTCCTGGCCTCTGCGGGTGCTGACAGAGTACCGCACCGCCTGTGTGCACTACCATGTGGAGAAGCTGTTTGGTTTCGACTATGTGCCAGCAACACCATCTGAGGAGCGGCCGTATTGCCGACACATCCCACGAGTCAACACAATCGACAGCACGGAGCTGGAGTGGCACATCCGCTCCAACCAGCAGCTGGTGCCCAGCTACTCCGAGGCAGTCCTCATGGACCTGGCCCAGCTCTCAGGGAGCTGCAACAGCTACTCCATATGTGGAGGTTACGGCAGCTACAGGCAGAACTGTGAGCGCTGCCACCGAGCCATCAGCAGCTCCTCCATCTTTTCTCGCAGCGCCCTCAGCATCTGCAACACGGGGAGCCCCCGCATACCCTTCAGCGCAAGCCGCTTCTCGCTGGGGCGGCTGTACGGCTCAAGGCGGAGCTGCCTGTGGAGGAGCAGCGGGAGCCTGAATGAGCAATCCTGCCCCACAGAGAGCACGCGCTGTCTGTCAGGCCAGCAGAGCACTGAGGAGAACCCTCCAGCCTACCAGGACGCTCTGTACTTCCCAGTGCTCATTGTGCATCGCAACGAAGGCTGCCTCAACCACGACCACCGCTCGCTGCACAGAAATGGCTCCTGTGTGGAGACTTCTCTATGACCCACAGACTTATCTGAGCAAGAAATACAATGAAACAGGAACAGAGAGAGAGATAAAGCTAACACTGACTTCTGCTTCTCCCTTTTACAGCAGACACAACTCAGTCACCCACATGTGACCACGAACACGGATTTCTTCGAGTTTCTAAAGATAGTGTAGCCTGAAAACAAACAGGAAACAAAGTATATCTGGGAAAGTCCTCACAGTACAGTCAGGGAAAAACAAGACTTGATACCATTGATGAGACTGTTAGTTGCTTTAAAGGACCAAACTGCCAGTGTCACGTACGATCCTGCAGTGTCCATAAGGACAGGAGTCAAATAACCAAGGAAGAGGAGTCACATCCTACTGTACATGCCATACTTGTAGATGCCATATTAGTCACAGACCATTTAAAAGTCCATGAGTAACACTTTCTAGTATCTGAAGCCTGAAATAGGTTTTGACTCAGCGGTAGCCTCAGAAATTGCCAAGAAATGACAGGAATATGACAAGTAATGGATGCGTGAATGAGAAATTAAGAAATATTGAGAAAGTCACAGACTTACACATCATGTGAGTCGTGTGATTTATGAGGGAAAATGCAAAGATAACAGCCTCCTTGTCACAGCGTAAATATACAAGACTAAATAGTTTTGCTAAAATAAAATACATGTCTAATGGCTCTCACAAAATGAAGTTAAAGGGATAGTTTGGAATTTTGGAAGTGGGGTTGTATGAAGGATTTGACAATAGTCAGTCTAGTACTGACAGTAGATGTTGGTCGACATGCCCCCAGTTTGGAGAAGCAGAGACGAGTAACACCATGGAAGCAAGACGTATTTTAGCCACTTTAAAAAAGCCCACATAAAAATATCAATGTCAATTTAAGTGTCCACTGTATTTAGAATATTTTCACCGCTTTACCTTACCATCTGACAGCCTTTTCTGATGGGAAAACGCCCGTTAAATAAGCCAAATATCGCTCTCTCCAAATCAACCAAACTCCATACTTCTGTCTCGATAGGTTAGTGTGAGGTGTTAGTACTGCTACTGTACTGCTACTGTACTACTGTACTGCTAGTATTCTTGTCTGTTTCTCCAAATTGAGGTCATGTCGACCACCATCTACTGTAGGTAATACACTGACTATTGATAAATTCCACATATAACCCCACTTCAAATAATCCAAACTATCCCGTTAACTTAAGCCAAAATCTAAACATCTGCATGTGAAACTTTTTGATACTAGGTGATTTAAATCTGTTCATGCAAAGGCAGTCCATTTAAAAAGGAATACATTTCCACAGTATAAAAATAAATGTCTGATGCAGATGCTGAAATATCAAGTTAGCTGAAATCGGCTTGGATGCAATGACATTATCCTTCCCGGCTGGCTAAATATAGCAACATGGTCGATGAATAATTTAGCGCAGGTGGGCTAAAGGACACGAGAACTTCAAACTGAATACACAACGCGTCTTCAAACTGTTTCTTAATTACTGTAAACTGTACATTTAGCTAATGACCAGCTACACAGTAATAAACCTCAACATACTATTAATAGATAAGTGTCAATTCAGCTAGTTTAAAATCTCAAAGATGGATTTAATTTCATATTTGGCAATATTTGTATTCAGCCTACCTCTTTATTTAAGTGCCTAGCAATCAACTGTTACTGACAAGCATAAGCTATCATAACTAAAGTCATCTCAGCATCTTCCCATTGAATTTACACTCATAATAGCACATGGTATACAGTACAATGCATTATTATTATTGTTTGAAATACACACAGTTTTAAGAAGCACGCCCTAAATGTTTTTTCGATGACTTCCCTCCTAATCTAACACAGCTCTTGTAAAGCCGACTGACGCTGCTGCTGATGCATATCAGAGAGACAGCCAGAGCTGGCCATCAAAGACACTAGAAATAGGCAGAGGCCTGGATTCACTACTGATAGTGTCAGATTTAATAATATGACAGGATAACTTTAGAGAACTAAAAAAAAAAAAAAGTACTTCCTCTCAAATGAGTGCATGCACTGTCTTAGTCATCATGGTGAATTTTATTTTACAGCCAAGCCATGCACAAAAAAATAAAGGTTTACTGGAAACAATGATGAAAACCAGGCATGCCAGAAGTTTTGAAACAAATATTAGGGAGGAAGTAGCTTTCAAAATGTAAAAGTTCAGCTCATTTTAACTGCAAATTCCCACAGCACAGCACAGCACAGCACTCAACGTGTGCTTTATTTTCTATTTGTGAATCTTAAGGTATGAAAATAAGCACAGATCTCATTCAAGAAGACAGAGTTATTAATGACAAACCAGCCTTCATCTCATGAGACCTGCAGTGAACGATAAACCGGCATGGATCATTTCCCACCATTAAGACCATTAAAACCATCTCTATGAACAGTAAATGTCAGAATCTTTGCTATGGTCGGACATTTTGTGTTATTTCTTCACAATAATGAGCCTTTACTGTAAATTGTGACCAATCAGCCATACTCATTACATTCCATGTGTGGTGTTAGGGTTTGGAGTTGTGGACTATCTTTATAGCAATACTAGAGAATACACTGAAAATAGTCAAAGACGGTGAAGCATCATAAAACACAGGATCTATCAAACCTCACAATATTGTTCAATGAAGGACAGAAAACATTCTGTTTTAAACTGTTCTCACAACTCACAGGTCATCTATGCAAGCCCCCAGAACTCAGGATAGTATTCAGGTTCTGCTTTGCAACAACATCCAAAAATCCGGTTATCCCTCATTTCCCTACACCTTAGGTTTAGGACACAGTTGAGCAGCCATTTAAATTTGCTTTGCAAAGGCTTCAGCAAAGATCGGCTGTGTAACAACCAGATTGTTTTTTTAAATGAGGGGTTTGCAAACACAGGATGTTGAACCAAACTGACATAACATTACTAAGGTTCCCATTCCAGATAACAAAGGGAAAGGTACATATCTGTTCCTCTCCAGAAGGTTGGTTGCACCAGCTATTCATAAATCAGTTTCTAATTCCACTGGCTTGCTAACCACTAGCTAGTTTCAAACCAGTCATTTACTAAATCGGGTTGCACCATTAAAACTCAAAGGGAAATTTTGGCACTGGAATTTATTACTTTCACTGACTACAGTTACCATCAACACTGACTAGGCATATACATGAAGTGGTGCATTTTTTCCTTTAAGACGTGTATTAGCAAGTAAAGACACTTGTTAACTGGTTTAAATTGTTAACATAAGTGGTGAAAGTTGGAAATGTGGGATTACACAACCTAACCATTATTTAGTGATTTATAGTTACTGACATGTTTTGTGAATTGAGATATATTAATTTATTTTTTATGACATATTATTTCATATTATTAATATATCATGGGTCATATACTATGTTGACCATATGTGGATCAATTGGTTCAGTTACAGCAGTTGGTGAAAATATTTAGTAACAGCTAATCTCTACTTGAGAATCAGTTTTTGTGTTGGAACCCATTTTTTTTAATTTAGCGATGTGTAAATATCCACTTAGTAAAAACTTGAGCTTATGAACAGCTGGGGCAACCAACACCTCGTTCGGGTGTTCATGACACTTAGGTATTGAGAATCTCTTAGAATGATCAAGAAATTGATCCATTTTAAGTCCCGCCCATTCTCGCTCTGTGCTCCAATAACAGTTGAGCAAGCCGGTACCCCACAGGCCTTTGGTCAACTGTCTCCATTCCTGTTTCCTGTACTTAATATGCTATGTGCTAAGATTGCGTATGTCGAAAAGAAAACCAAATTTTAAAGAGGTTGCTGGGGACCTGTAAAAGCAGCATATATTTAATTACACCTTAAGTTAGCTAATGTTAGCAAAACAATAGCTAACTAGCTAGCTAATCTACATGAATCATTAGGTTGCTAGTTAGATCTGATAACAAATGTTAGCAAAATGCTAGCTATATAGCTAGTTAATCTACACCAATTGTTAGCTAGCTAGCTAGTTAGCTTTTTGCTAACATTAATTAGCTGCTGATGTGACTGTATATCACTTTTGTAGCCCCCCCAGAAACTTCTTTTAACTATCTTCAAAATTTGTTGCTCTTTTTGATATAGACAAGCCTAACACATAGCATGTCTAAATACAGGAAACTGGAAGGGGGAAAGTTGACTCAGTTTCCACTATAAAAAAGGGGTGGGACTTAGGAAGGGTCAATTGTTTAAATGTAGACATTGCTGAGAGATAAATGAGGAGATTAATATCTCTGATGTCTGTACCGTTAATATGAAGCTACCGCCAGCAGCCAACTAGCTTAGCTTAGCACAAACACTGGAAACGGGAAAAGAGCTAGCCTGGATCTGTTTGAACAAAATCCAACTATCAGCACCTCTGAAGCTGTGTAGCTGTGATTTTATGGGGCTACGAGCTGGACTAAAAGGTGTGACCTCCTTTTCCCCTGCTTCCACTCTAAGCTAAGCGATGCTACTAGGCTGCTACCTTTCTATTTAGAGGAGAGATACGAATGTTGAGCTGATCTTCTTATCTAACTCTCACCAAGAAAACAGAAAAAGCAAAATCAGTGTATTTCCTAAAATGTCAAACTATCCCTTTAATGGTTAGTGGGTGGGGCACAACACAACCTTTTTGAGCAACATGTACAGCATTTTTAATGTAGCAGGAAACCAAATGAGACGCAGGGATTGAAATTCATGCATTAATTCATTCTGTTTCTTTAGCCAGTTATTTCTGATTCTGGGTCATGAAAGGCTGGATCATATCCCAGCATGCATTGGTCAGAAAGCAGGGAATCATGTCAAGTGTAAAGAAACCACAAGGAAGAGCATGCAAACTCCACAAGGGATTAAAATTGTATGAAAACATCTATATGATTTTGGATTTTAGACACTGTTTTATACTGAAGTCATCACATTCTCTCATCTATCATTAGCCAACAAGCCTCTCGGATGGCTTCACTGTGATATACATACATAGTCATGTGTAAGAATAGAAAAACGTGTTTACCAGTGCAATGTTTACGTAACAGCAGTGACAAAAAAAAAACAATACAAATCTGACTGGAAGGTTCATAACGAGACATTTTTCCTCCATAGATGACTGTTAGCATAAAGGCTTTTGTCATGCAAAGCACTGAACCCTTTATCATGTGTATTCAGTAGATTAGGTTGTTATGATATGTACTCTTTCACTCAAGAATGCTCTGGGCTTCGTCTTTTTACATTTAAATGATTTTGTGGATTTTCAGGACTGTAGAAAGGCAGAAAGGGTTTGTACTGTAAATAAAGTAGAGCTGAGAGGTTAGAATGACTGTCGACGTGGATCTTGTGCTTAGCTGAATGTGTCGCGCACACTTGGAGGTAAATGAAGCAGGGACATTTTTGATGTGCAGATGTTAAATGGTGAGTTTGTTAAGTCACAAAAGGCAATACAATCCGTTGTAAAATGTTTCAGGCGACACAGCATCTTTGTGCTGCTTTTTATTTACAATTTTGAATTATTTTTGTTTCTCTTTAAACCCATTTTTACATTTTTTAAACTGCATTTGATACACATTTAATTAACTGAAAGTGTCAGAATGACTTGACTGATTGAGGATCAGGTGCACACACATACGCACTAGAAAATGGTTGAGGGATGACTGATAGTGATTACTGATCTAAAGAACATCAGTATTCTATCATATGTAGATTGTTTTATGTACATCAACCTACAGAATAGCTTTGCCTCTTTTTGTATGATTCTAGCAAACAACTGCAGATTTTGCAAGATTAAAATTAAAAACTGGGAAAATGTGACATTCATTACACTAGATTGTTTCATTGATGCATAGCAAATGTGTTACTACTATACTATTAGCCTGTAGATATAGGTAAAAAAACAACAACAACACAAGTCTGTATGTAATCCAACACCACCACAACGTTGCCTTGATGTTACATAAGGACTGAATACCAAATCTGTGTATCAAAATGGAAAAAAAAGGCTCCTTAATAAACTGAAATGCTCACTAAATATGTGTCAAAAATTACTTTATGACATTGGTTACCACTTGCCAGAAAGTCTCAGTATGCGATGCTTTGTATATTATAAACTGGATATATGGTAGATAAATTTAAATAAATATCAGTTAAGTCACTATCTATCACTGAATGAGGAAACAGCTGTGACTTAGTTAATAGCCCACTAAGGAAAGTATTGAAATATTTATATATTTGCACCATTACTTATAAAAAATGCTGAATTAAGCTACTTCTGTGTGTACTGCTTTATACAGATACAGAATACGCACATATGCTGATGGGACATATAATGTTTTCTTGCTTCTTTTTTCAAAGTTGCTTTTGTAGAGAGAGCTTATTAAACTAAAAGTATAAGGCAAAAAGGGACGTTCCTCTGCCAGTTACCTGTGGACATCAGAAACAAACACCATCAAATATCAAAATAGGTGCAATAATGTAAAGCTGACAAATGGTAAGTATGGTAAGACCATTTTTCCTCTTATGAGATATGAGATTCTAGATTGAGATGCAGAGCTGGCATTCAATTAATACAGAGGTTGGGGTGGGGGAGTGGAGGGACAGGACTCAAAGACCAATATAGATGGGTCTGTATTGCTATGCAACAGTCCTTGATACCGGGGATGACAGTCACCACAAGACTCACGTTGTGGGAATTAAATCACCCTCTCCGCCTTCCCTCCTTCCTTCCTTCCTGAGATGGTTGACTGAGATGATTTCAGTCATACAGATGGAAAGACTCGGGTTCTCGAGAACAAATTAAATCTAATACAAGAGATTTCTAAGTGGTTATGAACCAGTCTCAATTTAATGCTGATGCCTCTATATGACCTACATAAGAAAACGAGACCATGCACAAGAAGATGGGCTATTTTTATACAATTGTTCTTAATGCCTGACACTCGGGTACGATTCTCTGTTAACTTAGATGAAACAAGCCTGTGTTTACATTTTCCTTATGCAAAGTTATAGTGAGCAGCATGTTGGCAAGTTAAAAAGAAACAGGAGGAGACTTTCATTTGGATAATATAATTTTTAACATTTTATGGTTATTATGGTGGAAACACTACCACTTTTGTCCACTGGGGCCTCAATAATCAACACAATATGAAAGCTCCTTCTAGTAGCTTTTAATTAAAAAAATTCTCGGCTACCTGGGCCTCATTTCTTGCTTAGCTAGCTGAAGGTAGAGAAGCATGAGTAATTCACCCAGCTCTGTACAACTGCTAGCCTTTTGCTATTATTCTATTTTATTTATTTTTCTCCGAGCTTACCTGTTACTTGACTGTTCTGTGGATTTTTCTCATTAGGCTCTTAAAGCCTCAAAATCGAACATTTTAAAAATATATGGGTTAGTATTTATGAAAAGGAGGCGCTGAGGTCTACTTGGTTTTACATTCTTGAACACGTCTCTTTTGCTTGGAACTCTGATTGGCCCGAACCACCTGGTTAATGAGGGAAACGCTTTGCTCATCAACCTCCGTCAGACGGATATCACATTCTGTGATGCAGGTGTTGAGAGACATCGCCTCCTCCAGAGCTTTACCTCCATCCTGCACACACACACACACAGGTAGGGAGAGAGAGAACAAACAAACACATTTGGCACTGATGCATGTCCATGTTGAACAGAGCAGAGGATGCCGCTCCGAGAAGTTCTGCGGAGAGTCTTGACAACCTTGAAAAATCACCCCTCGGCAGCTCTCGCTGTCTGAAATAACCCACACATTCTAAACTGCTTATTGCGAGTGACACCAGTGTTTTATTGTTATGCCGGAGCAGCCATTTCTATTTTTGTGAGGAGTCGACCAAGGTTGCAGATATTGATGGTACTGCACACTGTATTTCTGCTAGGTGGGTGATTTTTGATCCTCCGCAGTGTATTCCAGTCACAGATGGCCTACTGTACAGAGAAATCTTGAGGAGGAGAGAGCATGAGAAGGGGAAAAAAAATCTGATCTACCTCTCATGGGGACTCAACACTTACTTAGCTTTCCATTATTGCATGCTTTCCACACATATCTATGAATAATTGAAAATCCTTGTACTTTAAAGCTATTCTGTCTGTTACCTTCACTGTACCATGTCTATACAGGCACTAGGAGAAAATACAGCGTTTCAAAACAACCCAGTATTTCAAAGTGCTTCCCCTGGTAAGATTTTAAGAATGAATGTCTGTGCTCATTCTTATGGTAAAGAAATGCATCTTAAAGGATTACTTACAATGTTTTGTTTTTGTTCCTTCTTTCTGGGAAAGAGAAGAGTTTCTTTACCCATGCTAGGGACGTGGCTTTATGGATGGCAGTGTCAGACTTAGAAAAAAGGCTTAGAAACCAGAAAATACTCAGATTTTATTTGATGAAATCAGTGATTTTTTTGTATTTTGCTTTAATTTGAAATTACGAAAATTATTAATTGATTACCAAATTATTTTCTCTTGAATGGCTAATTCATTTAATTAGATGTAAAAAAAAAAAAAAATTCTGGCTTTACGTACTGTTCTTCCCTGCTGCTTCTCTTAACTGTTTCTTGCCTTTTTGTGCTACAAGAGAGCAGCAGCTCTCACTCATTCCTCAGAGGCAGACCAATGAACTATCAAAATAAAATGACCAAAACTGCACCCAAAAAAACAACCGGCAATGGACACAATTACCCACCACTGCTAATAATTTTGATGCATTGCCATGAAACTTGTAAGATAAACAAAATACATGTTTTTGTGCACTTTGTGCGATTTGTGCAACTTTTAATGTGACAAGCTGTGCCTGCAACATCCTAACATTTCTGTACAGAGTTTGAACAGTTTTGATACAGGTGATAACATGGCCTTTTGTCTGGCACCACCCTCAGGTAACACATTATGTTTATTGCCCCCCTGATGGTAAGGATCCAAGTATAGTAATTTACTCACCACGCCCAGGTTGTTGCAGGAGAGATTGATGCTCTTCAGGGTGTTATTCTGAACTAGCACTTCAGACAGTGCAATGGCAGTTGGCTCTGTCACCTCATTGGCTCCCAGGTGCAGGTGACGCAAGACACTGTTGCTCAGCAAGGCCCTGCCGATAGCTTGACCCCCCTCATCTCTCAAACGGTTGAGGCGCAGGTTGAGTGACAGAAGAGTGGGGTTCCTGGACAAGGCGTGGGCTATAGCTTTGGCTCCTGGGCCTGTGATGTTGTTGTCACACATGTTCAGGGTCTCCAGTTGACTCCTGGTGAGCAGTTTGCCGATGGCTCGTGCTCCTTTGTCTCCAATCAGGTTGTGAGAGAAGTCAAGCTCCCTCAGGGACGGATGGTCCAGCATGTGTTTCACCAGCAGCCGGCACTTTTTGTCATCAATGTGGCTTTGATGGAGCCTAAGAAGCTGTAGAAACAGAATATTGTGAAGATTAGCAAGACTACTGTGTATGGTGAGTAATTATGATATTATATGAGTAAATAATTAATAATAAACTTCTTCTTGCTATTACAAACTGCAGAAACCTATTTGATGAACCCTGTGAAGTCAAATTAATCTATCTTTTCTAATGTCTGTCTTTATTTATTTATTCAAAAATTTCTATTTAGTTTTGTGTTTTAATTTAATTAAAAACTTATTTAAAATATTTAAATTTTTCATTTGTCTCTCATTATGTTTTTTGTTTTCGTCCCTTATTTTTTAATATTTCTGTTGTTATCAGCTCTCTGCAGTGTTTTCGGTAAATAAAGATAAAAACTCTTTCATATCAATATGGCTGTTGTGAAAATGTCAATCAGGAGTACAGGTAGGATGTCATAGGTCATAGGACATACTGTTTTTTGGACAATATGTATGACAGTATGAAGTTTCCATTTATATAAATACTATTTACAGTAGGAGGCTTGTATGAGTAGTCTTCGTACAATATAATTTTTCTCAGTTTTATGTCCTTGTAAATTAACTATCTTTGGGTTTTGGAGTGTACAGTTTCCATATCATGCACAGAAACAGTAGCAGATAAACACTGTGTCCTCATGCAGCATTGCAAATTAATGTGACAAAAATGTTGTGTCAAACAGTGACTTATTCAGGTTGCAGCCAGAGGCTTTGCTGTCTTTTCTTTGATGTAAATAGAGCATGAATTTAATGCTTGGGTAGTGCCAACGACAATTTTCCTGTTTCATGATATCAGGGACTTTAAAATGTCTGTAAACAATGCTTTGTAATTGGCAATAAAGTCAACAAACATGCTCCAATCACTTTGCATGCCATAAACCACTGAGGAGGAAACAATATTCACCTTCAAAGTCTTACAGGAATGAAGGGCCTTGGCGAGGGACTCACAATCCCTGTCAGTCATCTCAAACATCTTCCATTCGAAGTTCATACCACAGTTTTTGACCCTGTACACCAAATGGAGCTCCTCTAGGTTTGTCAGCTTGTCCAGCAAGATGTTAAAGTCAAAGTGGTCCATAGACGGTCCGTCATACTCATTCTCACTTGCCATCTCGGATTCCTCTTCCTCTGTCTGGGGCTCCTTGATAGGTGGCAGGAGCTGGGAGATGTCCAGCCTCTTGACATAGCCCTTACAAATACGAACCATCTCTAAGACAGTCTTTGTCTCAGTTACATCTGGGATAAACAGCTCAATCATGTTCTCCATGTGCCTCTCAAAGAACATTCGTTTCCAGCTGTGGCCGTAGTGAGAGACATCACAATGGTCCCACCGCTGCTCACAGCATCGCTTCCAATAGATGCCATCATTGATCAGGTTGGCGGTCACATGCAGGTTCAGGGAAGTGGACAGTCTCTCCTGCACAAAGTCTTTCTGGATGGGTGTCAGGTCTTCAAATATGGGCTTTTCTGCAACAGGTTTGCATAACATTTCATGTATATTGTGGTATAAGACGTACTCAGATACTTAAAGGTAAAATCAGTAGGATTTGTCAGAGCTGTACATAGACACACCAGAAAGATGACAGGACATCAAATACTGATGTTACCAAGCATCAAAATATACTTAAAGTACCAAAAGTAAAAGGTACTCATTATGCAGAATGGCCCATTTCAGAATAATATATTATATTGCTGGGTTACAATTACTGATGCATTAATGTGTACATTACTGTAATGTTGCAGCTAGTAAAGGTGGAGTTCATTTTAAGTTCTTTAAGTTCTTCTTCTATACCAGTCTATATCAGTATTTGTAATATGTTGTCCAATATGTGGACAACTATTAAATTAATCACAAAGTATTCTGATAATTAATTTGAGTATTTTTTAAACAATGTGAATATTATTTTAAATTTCTATAGTCCTCTATGACAGTAAACTGAATATCCTCCAATTGTGAACAGAACAAGACATCTGAGGATTTCACCATGGACTTCTCAAAAGTTTGATCAACATTTTTCACCATTTTTCTGACAGATAACTATATAATGAGAAAAATCATTAATTGCAGCCCTAAATCTATATAAAATTGACCAACATATCTGAGATTTTTACTCCCTAGTGTCTGCGTTGGCTCTAAAAATCCATTATCTATTGGGGCCTAATATTGTTGTACTCAGTTTATCTTTACCTCACCATTTCAATCTCTTATTTTCATAAAAGCAATTCTAAGAATGGGTGTTGCAAATTATCTATAAACACTATATGTCTGATCGGACAGCTGTTATCAGTTTATCTGTGTATATTGTATCTGTCACTATCAAATAAAACATGAAAACATGACATATTTGGCTCCAAAATGCAGTGCAGTATAAGTATGAAGTAGCATAAAATGTAAATGGTCAAGCAGCTAATGAACAAATATCTAAAAAATTGCACTTATTTACAGTATAGTTACATTCCACCACTGATTGTATATATAATTATAATAATAATGGTGCTAAAAAGAACAGCGTACCCTCAAAGTTGCACATGATGCTTTGCAGACAGAGGTTTGACAAATTAGGCACTATAGCCAAGGACCAGCCTGAATCTTCAGCAATGATCCTCCTCATCTTTCTGTTGTCTTTATCTGGGTTGAGTTTGGCTTTTGGAGGATAAGGGGACCTGGCCATTATTGTGTGCAATCTATTCTCTGCTTAAAAAGAAGAAAATAGTAAATTATACATTTTTAAAAATCACACCCCAGAAATCGTAGATAGAATGTCGCTTATTTTCTATTTAATTGTAAAATGTAATTAAATACATTTTTAGTTAAATATAATTAGTAATTATAAAGTTAGCTAACATCAATAAGCTGCCATACACATTCTGCTGCTGCCCAAAACGGTCTCTGAAGTTAGCTAAGTAAGTTAGCCTCAGAACCTTCATGCTCATGTTAGCTTAAGTGCGACTAGCTACTACAGCTATAATTAAAAAAAATACATATTCAAGTGGTAAACCAACATAAATTTCGGTTAATGTTGGTTTTATATCATTTAGCAAGTTCCATAGACACAACTCAATGTTCAAACGCTACCTGCAGTAAGCTGGTCTGGGCTTTATCCGTCTCCTTGGTAACAGAACGCTCTTAGCTTACTTTAAACGGTCATGTACAGAAGGGAACCCTTGATTTGAGCAAATCTCGCGAGATTTGTACGTATTGTTTTCTCATTGTACACCTTGTACGGACCAAATATGTTTTATAATGTACAACGCTATGGTCAAATCCGGATACGTTTAGCGATAGAAAACACTTTATTAAGGAAAGATCATGGTTTGGGTTCAAACGATCACTCTCGCGAGATATTGCGCGGGTCTGGCGTTCCCTTCCACACATGACCACTTTTAAACCAGGAAATTTGAGCACTCAGACGTTTGAAAACTGTGACAAGCTGGTGGTTTGTTTGTTTTTTATTCAGTGTTTGCCGATATGTTTAGAAGACATCTGATACAGGAACTTTTGAAAAATCCTGGTTATTAAAGTTTTATCTCAACAGTATCTTTGTATCTGTTTTAGTAATGGAAAAGCCGAAATTCTGACCTTACTGGAATTTAACATACGTTTTGCTCGGAAGATGCAGTTCGAAGTGTCGAAGTCTGTATACACAACTATACACAATATAAAACAATGTATATGTGTATATACAAATACTGTGCTGTGGTAAATAGTACTCTACGTAATGGTAAAGTTAATATAAATCAAGTTAATGCTATTTGTCACATATTCACAGTTTACAAAGACACTGCATTGCCCAGCAACCAACTCCACCTTTGTTGTGGAGGATTTTTCTTCTGTATTGTCCTTATTACAGTGATTGGTTCAAATGATCTATTATTCTATTAAATTAATGTCTGTTCAAAATCCAGAATGTTTTGGTACACTGACAATGAAAGAATGGAATGGTTGTTAAATTTTAATGCGTATAAGTTGGCTACCATTGTTTTCAAAGCTTGGAAAAAATGTCAGGATGGTTTATTTGTTTATTTGTAATTTATGTTGCTACTCTGGTTTCTGGTCTGTTTCTAAATAATGGGGCCTTGTAAGCCCATCTGGGCAGGGCACATTATTTGCGCATGACACAATAATAAAAATCAAATCAAATCATGCTGTAGGGAAAGTTGCATATTGTCTGACAGATATTTAAGAAATTGACTTGTTCAAGCGGAAACTGACTTTTGGCAGATTTATCTGAATACTGCCTAGCTTCCCCGCATGAACTGTTAACGCAAGAATAAAAAGAGTGATTTTCATTATTTAATTCCTTTCATCATAATTGCAAATTACCTTAAAGGCATTCTTATCTATTAATTGTTTAACAGAGAGATAACATAGAGCAGCCTGGGCAAGACCCCAAAATGAAGATTAAACTGTCTAATATTTATTTAATTACAGTAATATTTTAGCAGTTGGACATGCAAGGAGAACACTGATATGAGCGCTGAGTGAGTGTGTTTTTATGTCTGTGTGACATCAGTGTTGCAGAAGGATCAGCCTGATCATGCTGTGAAGAACATTTGGATTCTACATAACTGGCAGATGGACCACGGATATGGACTATGAGCCTACAAGCAAGCTGGAGTGAATCCATCTTTCTTACAAACAACAACACAAAGCATGTGCACGGCTACTGTGTAAAAGGTTAGAAATTTGTAAATACCACCTTAAGAAGTACTGTAAATATGGTTTGCGTATCCTCCAACCAATTGGCTATAAAGCAATAAGGAGATAAATTAAAATTCTGATTCCTTGTCATTTATTTCTAAAATATCAGAGAATAATTACAAAAGCCCTTTGTCACTTCCCAGAACCCAAATTGTTTGTTTTGTCTGACCAACAGCCCCAAATGCAAAGATATTTTATTCATGCACTGAAAAAAGAGAATGATTTTACCAACTTAAAAAAATACTTGACTTGAAGTTTTTTTCAAATTAAGTTAACAAGTTAGATGAACACAGTTGTTTAAAATCAGATGTACTTAATCATCTGAACGGTTTACGTTAATACAACTTAAATTGACAGCAAATCAACTTAGATGTTTCCGACAACTCAGTTATTTTCTTTACCCAGAAGTGAAATACTGCTCATTATAAACTGAATAATATTGTTTAAGGAAAAGTAGTTTTTGGGAGTAACCTTATTGTGTTATTTTAGTTTGCTAAATATAATAAATATAATTGTAAAGTTAGCTTAAAGTATTGACAGCTGGTTTGGATCAGGAAGTTTACAAAAACTAACATTATTTGATCACAAAATATGATTTGGTCTTGCATTAGACTTATCTTCTGTCCGAGTCACCAAGAGAACAGCTCACAGTTTTTTCCATTATTTTGAAAAGAAGCAACCATGACTTATCTTAGTGTGTTAGAGACACACACAAACCTTTCATCATATAAACTTTCTTCAAATTATAAAAAAGAAGGGTCTCAGGTGAGTTTTAACTCTCAAACAATGCAAACTGGGAAGTCTGCTAATATGCTTTTCATGTTTCTTCAGAAACTTAAATTTTAACGAGTTGATTGAACTCTGTACAGTACATTAATTTAACTCATCTTTTCAAGTGAAAAGATTCCAAGTTAAAATAACTAAAATTCTGAATTATTCTAAAAATAAATACTAGCAGTTTAAGTTGAATTAACTTGAATAAACAATACTTGTATATTTATGTTAAGTTCATCAGAAAAGATTATTTTTTTGTTGTTGCTTTAAAACATGAGTGAAACATGGATGGAGGCAGGTACATGATACAGCAGAACCTGCGCGTGCTTCCCATGTGGACGGACAGACAGAGGGACAGAGAAGAGAGAGATGGCTGTTATAGCATCATAAGGTTGCTCCAAGAGTGGGATGGAGGGTTGCACGAAGGAATAAGAGGCTCCAACTGTAGCCCCGAGGCAGTCCATCACTGTCGTCCTCATGTAATACGGCTTGACAGACACACGCTTCCCTCGTACTCCGGCTTTAATGGACTGGCGTGACATCAGCCATCTACAGCACAGGAGAGAGGCAAACTGCCGCTGTGAGCTGCTGTTCCAGTGCACTCTGGGTAGAGTCAGTGTGAGATGAATCACAGTGTTGGGTGTCCCTGAGTCTGCAACAAACAAGAACTGTACAGGTTCACTGATCAATCTTGGCATGAAGCAACATGATTCAGCTGTCCAACATTCTTTAGGATTGATACCTTTAGATAACAGTAAATAAACTGGATGTTTCTTGGAAGAAACTGTGTAGTTTTTTACTATTTATACACAGAGCCATAGCAAGGATTATATAAATACAAAGGTAGATATGCTAGGTGGTAGGCTCATTTATTTTGGTTAACAGACGTTGCATGGGGAACTGGAAAAGCAACATATATTAACATTAAGTAAAATAATATTAGCAATATACTGGCTAACTGGCTTGGTAATCTACATCATCATTAGCTAGCTAGTTAGCTAGCATTCTGCTAATATTGGCTAACTTAAAGGGATAGTTCACCCAAAATGAAATCTCAGTCATTATCTACTCACCTTCATGCCAGTTGCAGACTCCCAAATAATGGAAGTAAATTGCGAGCAGTTTTCAAACGTAAAAAACAACTGGAAAAATAGCCTCCATACTGCTGGTCTGGCATAATCCAAGTCTCCTAAAGTCCTAACATGTTGTTTGCATACTGTCACAACACACACCCAGTTCAGACAGTGTGCATGTGCACTTGAACGTGGCTCCAAGCGAAGAATCTACAGCGAAAACTCAGGCTAAAAACATGGTGTAAATAACATATTTTTAGTCAACTTGGCATGTTGGGGCTTAAGGGGACTCAGATTACACCAGACAAGCAGTATGGAGGCATTTTATGTTTTTATTCTGTTGTTTTCTCATGTTTGAAAACTGGGTATTTATTCATTTCCATTTTTTGGAAGATCCTGCAACACTGTTTTCCTGTGAAACTCCAGCAGTGTTTTGTGGAATGAAAAACTGAGGGATGAGGGTGAGGAGACAATGACTGAATTTTCATTTTTTGGTGAACTATCCCTTCAAGATGTGACCCTATGTGTCGATTTTAGAAGAAAAGGAGAAAGCTGAATGAGGTACTAAGCTTACTTAACTGTTATTGGAGCACAGAGCAAAAAGGGCGTCAATTGAGCATGTTGGCTCATTGGAAAGGCCCTGGTACACTAAATGGAACGGGACTTTAATTGGTGTCATTGACAACGCCTGTGTTTACGCTATTATTTCATATCGATATGCCTGCAGTGAAAATGGCCTATTTCTTTGGATATCAACAACTGCTTATAAACACAACAAACAAGGTCATCACTGTCTCATTTTTTCCACAGCACTAAATGACATAGTTCTTCTGGGACCTTATTAAGAAACAAAAAGGTTTGATGTTTAAATGCTCAGAATACTCCTCAATAGGAAGCCAACAAATAACCTGACAATGCAGCAGCATATTGCCTCATATATCTTAGTGAATGCAGGCTATTTCACATGGATATTGGAGTATTGAATACATGCAAGGGTTATTTATGGTTGCCTACCGTTAACAGGCTGAGTCCTCTGGTGGACAAAAGCAGCTCCAACACTCATCATCTGTTTGTTTCACCTCCTGTCTCATTGTTGAGGCTGCTGCCAGCACACTTTCATTTGTTTTTCTGGGCCTTAAGGAGCTGTTGCATTAGTTGCTAGGCAACACAACGTGTGCGTGATTACCAAAAGATGGAAGGATTTAGCAAAATGAAGAGTTTCTGTCCAAGATGAAGATCTGTTTTTTAAATGTGGTACCCAACACAGTGACTGTTGACATGCAGATATAAATGTGTAATACTGTTGAAGTTATTACCAATGACTTTTCAAGGACTCAGTTTTTACATGTTTAATATACAGCATCAGACCAGTGCCATGAACAACCACTGGCACACTTAAAAAAGACCCAATCAAAGTCTTAAAATGAGGGCTAAACAACTCAGCTTTTGCTTGATAGTGAACTTGGAGTGAACTTAACGTTTCTCACATAATCTCATGAAGTGAAAGTACTCGGCTGTTTGTTTATGTAAGTCAGGAGCAGTGAGATGTGAGGTAAACTCTGGAGTGTTTCCAGAGGGAGTGATTAATGCTCTTCCTTATTTTTCAGCAAAGCACCACACAGCTTGTGTGTCAGGCGAGACAACTCTCAGGTGGGCATGTGGATGAATGGAAAGTAGGGCATCGCTGTAAGAAACAACCACTTTGGTGATTTGGTGAGTTTGGCCATTGTACAGGAATTACAGTATCGTCAATTTAATATTCTTTGTTATACAGTTCAGCTTCCAATTAGCATGTTTCTAACAGAGGGTCGAGACTCGGCAGGTTGTTTCTAGATGTTCAGTGAGGTGCCTTTACAGAACACAGAACTCACCCCGAGAACATTAAACAACAATACCTACTCAAGCCACAGCTGCTGTCTGACAAGAGATACAGAAGTACCCACCACCATCCTACCAGACTACAGAAAAGATTCTTTTCTCAAATTGAGACTCTTAAATTCATCCTCAGCACTCCACCCTAACAAATAGTCTTTTTTTAAATTTAAATTAAAAAAAAAAAAAAAAGATTAAAAAAAAAATCCAAATTGTTTTATAAATTAAAGGAAAAACTAAAAGGGCAAGTTTGACCATATCTGACAGTCAGATATGGGTCAGTTGGCCCCTTACCTTTCCTGTCCTTCTCTACTGTCTCTTTCATAAACCAAAATAAAAACAAAAAGAGAAATGCCAGATTAATTTTAATGCTTCTTGAGGTACTGTATTTCAGTCTGGTCCAAGATGGTGGACTATTCATAAAGTCATGTCACTAACATGGCTAAAAACAGAAACACTGGTCTGATCCTTTCAAACCCATCAGAGGTTTGTTTTCTGTCTGCTTTTCTTTGACTAGTTCCTTAGAACCATAAACACAATGAATCCATGTTTGGACAAAGTCAGCATGCTGGCAGGAATGACTATGAAAATGCATACGAAGAAACTTTATTCCTTTAGTTGAAAACAAAGACAATAAGACAACATGTTCATTTAACAAAAAGAAAAACACAGATCTTCGCTGAACTTTGTTGAACTCATGATAAAGACTCATGAATCATTTGCGTGCTACCTTTTCAACTCCAAAAAGTCCAGTTCACATTACAGCCCACGCGAGAAAAAGGGCTAATCCTCAAACTCATCAACACTTTCATCAGAGTAACCACTGTAGGGAGGACTGGAGTCCAGGTGGATACTACTGTCCGTGTCCACAGAAACCACAGAGCTGATGCTGCTGGTACCAATGATGGACACCATACTGCCGTCACTGTCGCTGCTGCTGCTGCTGCTGCTACTGCTGCTGTCATCATCATGGATCACCATCACCTGAGCAGGGTCAGCTGCTGGAAAACACAGAAAAAGAAACATCTGAACAGAGTCTTCCTTCTGCCACTTTCAACATGACATGATTCTGTACTTTTCTTATTGTCAACAAAACCCATGAGGAGATTAAAAACCAACAATGAGTTATTTAGTTTCTTAATACTTTTTGACTTCCCTACCCTGCCTGTGGCTCTCAGAAAAAAAGTGCTTTTCTAAAACAGCTGGACACTACCTTTAAACAAACAGACAATAAAAGATCTGCGGGGACTATTTTCAGCTGCGGATGAACCATGTTAATTTGGTTGATGAGTCATCTAAGTTTCCTTCAACATTTTCTCACTGAATAAAACAAGATGATAACTAAGGAAAAACTAATTTAAGATGGCTGTCATCATAAATTATAACATCTACTGATATTTTCATCAACAAATAAAAAACAGACAAAAATGTTAGGAGGGACAAGCTGTGGAGAGATCCATCCAATCAGAACTACTTTCTTATGTGTGTTCGGGAGATTAGAAATGCAAAAACAGATAGTATTGTTCTATCCAGGAGGTCAACTAGCACGCACTTCCTGCATGTTTCATAAACTGTACACAAATGTCAACATGTGGGATGAAGAGAAGAACAGACGTGGATAAATTTCACATTTGCTGTCAAGGACAACAAGACCTTTCGTCCACACCGTGTGGTGAAACAATTAACCAGTAAAAACCCAACAAACATTAAGCGATATCTGCAGACAAGTCATCCAGAAATTCATGCAAAGGTCACGTTTAGCACAATTACATGCTTTAAGCTAACCCAAACTGGGGTGTTTTCACTAAATTTAAAACACAACAGAAAACTAAAAGAAAATACCGCTGACCTGTACTGATTAGCGATGTACAAAGACCCAAAGTTGCTCATCTTTGATCTATTTAAAAGTGCAACAGTTTGGCTCTTTGGTGTGTTTTTAATAGTTGTTGGACAACCATGGAGCTCTGAGGCACAGAGGTATAAGCTGTATCAGGCTTTGGCTACAGAGACAATAACTTCACAGAATCAACTCATGGCTGGTTTGGTCTGTTTATGGGATTTGCTGACAAAAGGAAAAATATAGAATATGATCAGACAGATTCTTTAAAAGCAAACTGGGCATCCTTGATGATGATAGCTAGATCTTTAAAATATATAGGGGGCGAACATGAGTGTCATGTCTCTAATCCTGTCTCTGGCTCTGGATAGTTTTACTGTTTCAGCTAAGACAAATGTAGAAAAAAAATCCCTGTACTTTTATGCATATTTGTGAAGCATGTACTAAATATGTTTGTAAAAGGTGCTTGCAGAAATGAAGTTTCATTACAATTGAACCATTTTGTTTCTGTATTCTGATCAATAAGTGCAGCGGATACATTTTATTTTTTCCACTTTTGATTATTTGGTGAAATCAAGCTCAACTTCAGCTTCATGAAACATAATATTTACAGTGAGAGTATTTCAGTGCTACACGATGTTTATTATTAGGTTTTTGTGTTGAGGTGAATTTTATTTAAGCTGCCATTTCACCACTTCTAAAATAAAACCATGCAGCAGAGAGAAAAGACATGAATCAGCCTCATTTTGCTGCCACCTTGTGTTTGAAATTTTCACTGTCCTCCACACTCTGGACCTACTGCCCACCCCCACCCCCTTTTCCCCCTCACTCCACATCTATTTAGCCGAGAAAGGCTGAAGCAGTGAGTGTAAACACTCTTCATACACCATGAAAATAACATTTGTGAGCAGCTTCACCGCACCAGCTGAGGGTCGAGCTCTTTGCTCAAGGACACTTCAGTTGTTACTGCTGAGGGCTGAGAGGAACATTAGTCACTGAGCTCACACAGACATGTCAAGGCTCTGCAGTCATTTGATCCGATGAATATGGCACGGCACACCACTGCTAGTAAACACGCCGTCAGTCCATCAGATATTAAAGCTACATGGGTCATCCATGAGGTGCCTTGTGCATGAGTGTGATCTTGACTGAGTACATACAGTAAATCGCCATCACATACTGTGGTTTGATGCTTGTGTAGCTGAAATTTGAGGGTGAAGTTCATCACAGTGGAAAAGTCAGGAAGGAAGATCCTATAACACCATAACTGTGGCAGGTATGCATTTGAAATGAGAATTTTGTGCAACATGTTTATGATGAGGCAGTAAACAATATCAATGAACAAAAGCCCAACCCGATAAACATTATGACCTGACAGAACTTACGAAACAAATGTAAGAGGCAACATCAGAGCAACTTCATGCAGGATTACTTCTAGTTTTCAATGCAAGGTTGAGTCCAGTGATCTTTGTTTCAAAATTCACCGCACACCAGCCAATCAGGATGACATATTATTGAACATGTCCTTGTTGAATGATCAGACTGACTCTTATCTGTTCCTGTACGCACTGTACTACACCCGAACAGGCTGTCCACTGACCTGAGCCGCTGACATTGTGGACACTAGCCAGTACATATCTTTTGAATGAAAACTGGGAAGGTAAATACAGCAAACTGTTTCTTATTATATATGACATTATGTCTTAACGTCTGTTGACTTTGCTCATTGTTCTGCCTTTTTTATATGTCATGTTCATGTTTCTTTATGTCTTCCTAAAATGTTTAGGGCCTTTTATGCCTTTATTGTATAAGACAGCTGAAGATGTGACAGGAAAAGCGGGAGGAGAGAGTGAGGGGATGACATGCGGCAAAGGGACAGAGGCTGGAATTGAACCCACAGCCTCTGCAGAAGACACAGCCTCAGTACATGGGGAGCACGCTCCACCAACTGAGCTATCAGACTTCTTGTTTCTCTTTAAAACCAACAAAAATGAAGTTAAAAAATACTTATCTAACTGTAATGACACTATTGGTAACGCACCTCTCACCTTTCCTCTCAGTGATGAGTGTCTGCCGCCTCGTCTTCATGTCCAGACTCAGGTTTTCCACCATGCTGTTGATGCAGTTGTCCAGGGCCAGACAGCGTGTTTGGGACTTGATGGCCTGGCGGCAGATGGGACACTCGTCTTTCTTTTTACGCCACTGCTGGATGCAGTAACAGCAGAAGCTGTGAGCGCAGTTCAGGATCACCGCCTGCAGATGATATCCATGCAGATGAAAATGTTTACTTTGTGTCTTTTGAATCTTCTGAAGCAGCTCAAAGAGAAACACAAGTTGTACAGTGTTTTTTTGGTCCCACATTTGTAAATAGTTTAATTACTGTGTCATAATTTCTGTATTCAGTTTTTGTACCTGTTGCTGTCCAACCTGAATCAAGCATTTATACTGTATGTAGAGAGTAAATAGAGCAGATGAGAATAACAAATGCTAAACTGACTCTTAATTGTACCTCTATGAAGAGCTCGGAGCAGATGATGCACTGAAGTTCGTTCTCCAAAACTTCAGTCACTTGTGTAACTACTTCCTCTTTTTGAGCCCTCGCCTTTTCTTTCTCCTCCTGCAAAAATAGATAAATAAATGAATGAGGTGTTGCCGATGCCATGCCAAATTATGCAAAAAGCATGTTTAAACAACTATAAAAAATATTTTACCTTTGTCACTTCCAGCTCTTTGTTTTTGGCCAAGAGAATCTCTTCAAAGCCTTGCCGGGAAAGGGCAAGTTCATCTATTACTTTCTTTTGCTAAGGACGTTGAAAACAGAAAAAAATAAGTAGACATATTTAAAAAAACTATTTCAAAAATGTTTGTCAATTTTATGTATAACAAGAACACTTCTAAAAGACAAAATTTAAACCTGGTTATGCATCACATTTAAATTCTGTGTCTGGTTGCTTGCACCAGGTTTACCTCTTGCAAGGCTTCGTCCAGCTGTTTTTTCAAAAGCTCCTCTTGTTGTTGTGTTTTCTCAGCCTAAATACATTAAAAAAAAGTTTGACTTAGATATGCATCCACATTTCATACTGTACTGCAATTCTTTGTTGTTGTTATTTCTGTACAATCTGTTGGCCCACAACACAAACAGAACAGAAACATGTGGCCTTTGGTAAAGTATGGGGAACAAGACAACTTATTTAAAAAAAACAACTTTAAACTTTTATATCTCACATAATGTGGGCAAAGCAACTTAAAATGCTAACATAAAATAAAAGATTAAATTTGTTAAGTTAAATTATGTTAAGTTTAGTGTCTAACTTGCAATATTACATTTATTTGGGACTTTTCAATGGTAGACCTCCCAGTTAGGGAGTTTACCTTCAACTTTTTGGTCCACTCGTCCCTGTCCTATGCACCTGTCTCATTAAATAGATGTGTGAAGTGTTCTTTTTGTTCTCATTCAAATCACCAAAAACACATTTTCTCACGTACTGCAAAAGCTGTCTAGCCATGCAGATAAGTTTCAGTTTTATGTGCGTGGGTTTCAGGATATCAGCTTCTTTACAACCTGCGTCACCACCCAAATACATTTGTAGAAAACAGTTTCATGTGTGCTAAAAATTAAATCTGATAAAAAAAAATATCTCAGAATTGAAGCACATGAATTCAAAAACAGGATTTGGGTCCTAAGGGCCCTTTAAATGGTGATGAAAGTATTTATTCAGTTTTTACTTTTCTCTATTCTGTAATTTGTTGTTTTATTATATGAAGCTGTTTTTGTGCAAACAGCAGATTAATGGACAAACATGATGCTCACCTAACAACCTTTTTAAACTCCCACTGATTCAATAAACAGCAGTATTTTCAAAAACCTCTCACCTCTAACTGCCTCTTAGTCTCACTGAAGGACTTCTCTAACGTCTCCATGCGGTGCATCTTAGCTCGGAGCGCCTCCAGCTGACCCTGCAGCTCCCTGACCTGCTCCTCTCTGAGCGGGTCGGTCTTCTGAGGCTCTCCCTCCAGCGAGGCGACCTGCCTCTGGGTGCTGTCCACCTGCTCCCTCAGCATCAGAATGTTCTGGCTGTACCTACAAAGATCAGTGAAAGAAACAATTTGAGGGTTTTTCATGACAAAAGTATCTTAAACTTCCTGGTTGCAACAGCTTGTACCCGTAATATTTTTAGATTTGACTAGATTAACTAGTTGCTTATTCATGTGCATATTAGTTGCATAGATTGGCACTTTATTACAAAGCACTTATTAATGCCTGATTCTGCATGGCCATATTCTGCAACTGCAAGGCCATTAACCAAGAGTTTTCCCTGAATAACCTCCAAATTACTGTGTGATTGATATTAGGTAAGGAAGTTGTTGTGCATAAATTATGATCTCAATATGCATAATATGCGAGGTGTAACCCATCAGCTAAGAATTGGTCTGTCAATCATACCAGTTGTGGGCTATATTGGATTTACTAAGTGTGAAGAGGAAGCAACTTTAAAACAGGGAACCTGCGGTGGTTACTTAGTGTCAAACTACTGGTGAAGTAGTTATTAGCAAGACTCCACTTTGGAATGCAAAGCATATTCTTATTTGTCATTTGGACACTAGTAACACTTGTAGATTTGCGTTTTGTTATATAGGAATGAGCCGTAGTCTTGTAATTCATGTACAACAACTTCCTTACTTAGTACTGATAAGCAGTAATTAGGGTGTACGGAGAGAAAACTCTTGGTTAATGGCCTCAAAGATATAGAATATGGTCATGCAGAATAAGGTGTTAGCAAGTGCTTGATAATTACTAATAAAGAATCAATATGCTATTAATACAGATACTAATAAGCAACAAGTTAATGGTGAATATGAGCACCTTAATATAAAGTGTTACCATAGATCAGAGGTTTTTAAAGTGGGAGGCGGGCCTCCCCCAGTGTTGATGAACATATATTTTTGCAGGTTGGTTTGTAACTCTCATAATGGGTCGTGTGGGTGTGGATATTAAAAAACCCTGAGCCGCGCATCACTAATAGCCTACATTCAACATGAAACAAAACAAAAAAACATATATCCAAATCCACAACAGTGAAAACTGAAAACGTACCCAACAGATAAATATGTGAATAAGTGAATATTTGAATCCAGGCCTAATTTATATTTTATAGACTAAACAATTTATCAAAAAAACATGTCCACGGATTATTCAATGATAAAAATAATTGTTAGAATACTGTGATGCAGATGGACAGAAAAGTCTTTAAGGAATCTGAAAATGCCTTAAGAATTGTAGAAAGGGATTTCAAACAATGTTTTAGGGAAAGATTGTGAGGGGTGAACCATTCAGAGAAACTCAGCTCTGTAATGATAATAAAACCAAGTCTTACATCTGCAAATTGTCCAGGTCACATGGAGCGTTGGAGCCATCTGAAGGCCGGTCTACTTCCTGGACTTGTCTGCTGGGTCCAGTTTCCACTGACTGGCTGTGACTGAGCCTCTGCTGGCGTTTCACTGGTGATAGAGGGCAGGGCTTCGCGAATGACTTGTCTGCAGCAGAGCAGCGGTAAAGTTTGGGCTTTGAGGTAGAAGGCTCGACATCCTCCACAGTCAACTTCCTCTTGGGCTTTTTGGAAACATGAGCTGCTTTAGCGCCTTCTCTATGTCCCTCTGCCAGGTACAGTTTAATGTCTTTGAGGGGCCGCTGGACGAGGATGTAGTCAAACTCCACTTTGGTTCCAATCACAGGAACTCCGAGCTGTATGGAGTCCCCGAGCCTCAGCTGATGGACTTCATCAGCAGGTATGCGGTTTCCATTCACCCACACACCGTTGAGACTCTGGGATAAACAAGCAACATAGTCTTTTTCAGGTGAAAGTAAATATAATAATCAAAGAATATCAAGAACCTACACTCAGCGACCATTTTATTAGGTATATCTGTAACATCTAATGCAAAGCTGCATGGGCAAACAATTTAACAGTTTAAGACTGTTTCTCATCAGAAAACTGCAAGGAATTAAAGCATTTTCACCATCAAAAATCCAATCCATAAAATCACAAAAAGTAATTAATAAAATCTTGAGAAATCTGTGCACGTAGTAGGGGCCAAGGCTGAAAAACAACATTTCAAGCCTGTGACCTTTGACCCCTCTGGCAACACTACATTAAAAACCCACATAACTGTATAAAGGATATTACATGGGCTTGGGAAGAGTTTGGAAAACTGTTGTCAGTAAACAGAGTTTGTTGCTGCATCTACGAATTCAAGTTAAGACTCCACCATGGAAAGAGTAAGACATATATCAACATCATCCAGAAGTGCTGCAGACTACTTCTCTGGGCCCAAGCTCATCTGAAATGGACTGATGCAAAGTGGAAAAATGTGCTGTGGTCTGACAAGTCCACACTTCAGATCGCTTTCAGAAATCTTGGATGTGGTGTCCTCCAGACTAAAGAGAGGGACCATCAAGACTGTTACCAGTGTGTGTCTTAGCGCCCATGGCATCATGGGTACCTGTCACATCTGTGAAGGCCCCATTAACGCTAAAAGGTACATACAGGTTTTCAAGCAAAATATGCATCCATCCCTGCTTATTTCAGCAAGACGATGTCAAGACACACTCTGCATTTGTTACAACAGTGTGGCTTTGTAGTAAAAGAGTTCAGGTACTAGAATGACCTGCCTACAGTCCAGACCTGTCTCCCATCGAGAATGCGTGGTGCATTATGAAGCACAAAATACGGTAAAAGAGACCTCAGACTGCTGAGCACCTTGAAGACTTTCATTTTCAAGACTTCAATAATTGGTGTCCTCAGTTCCCAAACGCTTACTGAGTGTTGTTAAGAGAAACTGTGATGTAACACAGTAATAAAAACGGCTCTGTCCCAACTTTTTTGGAACGTGTTGCAGGCATCAAATTCAGAATGAGTGTTTATTCACAAAAAAAATAGTTAATCAGTTTGAACATTAAATATCTTATCTTGTACTGTATTCAGATGAATATAGGTTGAAAAATGTTTGCAAATCATTGCATTCTGTTTACGTTTTACACAACATTCCCCTTTTTTGGTACTGAGGTTTGTAATAGATAGAATAGAATAGAATAGAAATACTTTATTAATCCCCAAGGGGAAATTCATTAATTTGCACTAATATTATAATATTTGCATTAATATGCACTAATGTAACACATCTCTAATATATCCAGTGACTGTATATTAAAATATTTTGAACAGACGGCAGGATTTTCACACTTTCACACTTAATAATATTATACACTGAATCATCTATCAAAGACAACATTTAGAAAAGTAAAGCCTTTTCTTATCATTGTCCTTAGTCTATATTTTGTTTTGTTTGTAATTTTTTATCTTTTACATTTTTTATAATGTGCTTACTAGTTGTTTTTAGGCAGTTCATTTAAAGGGACAATGACTTGGTTGCGACACTAGTAAATGTGGAATTTAAACAGTATCAAGATAAAGCAAGAAAGTCACCCAACTTATTTCCATTGCAGTACTTGCTGTAGTTGAATAAGTGGTTGCTTAGACATTAAAATGAATAAAATATAAACAACAAAAGATGATGCAATAAATATTATTGAGTTAATCAGAAACCCGCCTACCTTCCTGTCTGTTACTGTCCACTGTCCATCTTCCCTTTGTTTAAAAGTACAGTGCAGTCTGGAGATCATCAGTGGACAACTTGGAGACAACAGCTGGTAGGTTACATCCAGTCCACGTCCAATGGTGATCTGCACAGTCCAATAACAAAAATGTCAACAGTTAGCTAGCTAACTATCTGCTGTGCAGCTCTTTTAACTCTTTAAACATATGGATACTCATCAATAACGACAAGCTAGATAAAACTAAATAGTGAATCATGAGTGCAGAGTATATTTTATGAGGAAAATGTGAATCTATCGTGAACTTGAGCAAGTTTTAGGACAAACGTAGCTAGTTAGCTTGCATTAGCAAAGTGCACCTCAGTGTTGTCGAACAAGCGAAGCCAGTCTGAATTTCTTCCGACTCTCATCAAACATAAAACCTCAGAGTCTGAACATTCATCCTCTTCAGCCGCAGTGGAGTCTGTGGTTACAGTCTCCATCTTATCTCATTCTGTCTGCGGCTAAAACGACCTGAAACACAGCACTTTTTGTGTTGTTCCCCCCTCCATAGCTAACTAACGTAGTACCGTTACCACCGTGTCAATGTACAGAGTGACAGGGCGACACCGGAACACGACTGCATTGTTTTCAAAATAAAAGCGTTAGCTGAGCTGAACTGATCATTAACTGCAGCCATTAAAATGAACATTTTTCATACTTAGTTATGTCTTCAAAGTGGTTGTGGTTGTGCTTTTGCACACCTAATGAAAATATAGACCCATGACAATTATTTAAAACATAGCAGTGAAATTTGCCATTATAATATAATATAATATAATATAATATA